>APFE030742745.1:47715-101626 GCA_000404065.3 Pinus taeda | reverse complement strand
ATAATCAAAGGAACCATTACAACCTGAGCCTTGGTGTTGTGCAAGCTCCTCCCAGGGTCCAGCAAGATATTTCCTCTACTTTGACAAGCTCACCCACTCCCCATATGGCAACAAGGAAGGATAGTGATCTCTCCTCACAAGTCAACAATGGAAGTCCTAATTCCAGCAGCATTTACCCTTTAGAATGTTCAGCTTTCAACCTCCTCCCTCCCATGGCCCAATGCCTGTATTTATAGTATTCTAGAGGAGGTTATTCAGTTCCAACATCAATGGGATACTCCCTCTTTTGGATGGGGTAGCTCCTCTCTTGATGGGATAAGCTCCTCTATCATAGGGTGCATGAACCATCTGGAGGCGCTCAATACACGTCAAAAACTCTTCTAGAAGGCTCTAGAAGTGACCACAAGTAACTTTTTAAAGATGAAACTCGCGCCTTTTGACCTTTACAGGGGTACGCACCCAACCTTTAGCATACAGAGCGTATAAGTACGCAGGTGCAGTGTATTTGGGGTGCGTACACGCAGGCAAGGTAGAGAGAATCTGCGTACCCAGAGATAAACATGTTTTTAAGTGACTTTCTCTCTTTTGAAGTTTTGACATGAAGAGCAGAGGTATGGGGCTTGACAAAGAGGACAATATGGCTATTGATGGGGCCATATAACTGTAGATAGTCAAGGCGACAAAATTCAGTGTAACACCAAGATTTGTCACTAGAAGACCATTCTTCTTTTTCAACATAACCTATACCTTCATATTTAGGCCTCTCCTTTGCCTCAATTGGATTTTTAATGCCTTGATGGTTCACTCCAAGGCCTCCTCCCTTGTAACCGATCTTGGTCAAGAGCTTGGATCCAATGCCTTTACTATGTTTTTCAAAGGATGCAAATGAATTTACATCAACACTTTTATGTAAAGAAGAAGCATGTAAATTCTTGCCATTTTCATCATCTTTTGATTGACATACAAAGATGTTTTCAAACTCCCTTTTGATTCTGGATGGTCCCTCTTGGAATTTTTGGCTCTCTTCTTTCAGCTTCTTGAATTTGGGTGCTGATAGAACCTCATCCTCCACATCATGTGGACAAAAGCTACAAACTTGTCCATCTACCTTTTTTCAGGGACTTTCTACACTAGCATATTGCATAAGAGTTGTAGAAAAACATGAAAATTGTGGAGAAGATGGTGGTTTATCACCATTCTTTTTACCTTATTCCTTTAGAGAACATTCTCCTCTTGGAGGTCTAGAGAATTCACCTTGCAATTTGGTATTCCTCTCTTCATAGAGAACTTTCACCATTTCTTCCATGTCTAAGAAATCCTTTCTAAAACCCTTCACATCCTCTGACATTTGTAGAAATTTTCACTTTAGATTAATCTGATTATGCAATGTACTAAAGAAAAATACTTAATCTATTTCTACAATCAAACTTGCGGAAGCTTAATCGATCTTGAGGAAGATCAAACAGAACACATATAACAGAGAAGAAGAATCAATACACATGAAACACAGAAGAATACTTTGGGGAAAGCCTCAGCCAAAAACCCCGCTATTTGTATTATCATACAAGTGGAAATATCTTAGGATTACACAAAGCTTTATCTCTCACAACTATCCAGCTCTCAGTACAATCTCTCACTGCTACTCATAGATAGTGTTAGGTTCCTATACCAATAGGTTTCATATTTCATGATTGACAGTGGAAAGGCCAAATATGTTCATCATTGCAGGCTGCAAAGGTTCCATATTTTGTATACATGCTACAAAAATTAAAAAATGAAAAGAGAGTATGCCTTAAAAGAATAATCAAAAGGCAAGAAAATCAAGTGGCCAAGAGAAAAGTGAAAATGAACCCCAAACTAAAGACCAGGAAAGTGGCCAGTCAAAATGCCACTACTAGCTTATTTGGCAGTATCATGTTCTGCAAATACTGCTGCTAATCACACTTAATGGGTGGCCCAACAATCTAAACTGGACCATGCCATGGTTGAATTGCTTACTGCAGAATAGAGAATGTTCCCTGGCCAAACAGCTCAAGCTTGGCAGATGACTAGCTAGGTAGAGAAATAAAGGTGCCCAACTGCTTAATCTGGGGCCTTGGAAGAAATAAGGGTAGGTTTTAGATAGGAGGGTAGTCAAAAGAAAAAGAGGACAATCAAGGTCTGCTGGTTCAAGTGCACCCACCTTTGAAGAAAATATGTTAGGATTACTAGGATGGGTAAGTAGTGCAAGGTTGCAGAAATGGAGGGCCATCACCAATTGGCTCATTAAGTGCAAAAATTTATGCCACTCAGGGTATTGGCATCAAAAGCAAAGAGTGGAGGAAAAGCAATGGAAGCATGTCTAATTTCCCCTATTTTTCCCCAAAACTTCATTTTACTAACACCCACAAGGGCCTTGAGATCTGCTCAGGTGTCCAGTTCCACTTCATTGCATCACAAGCTACTTGGTCAAGCCATGAAGTGCAAACATGAAAAGAAGCCACATTTTTTGTGTAAAACATATTTTTTATCATTTCATTTATCCTCAAAATCCTAAGTTAAGTTTTACCTATTAGAACTTAGCTTTACCCCTTTGTTCACCTCACAAAATCATGTTAACCACTAATATATTATGTAGCTCCCTAACTCCCCCCTTTTTCCCTAATTCTATTAGAATCTATGAAAATCTCTCAAAAAATATCTATAAATACCCTCCCCCTAGCACTATAGCTATATATCCCCTCCTTGGGAAATATTAACCCATCAAGGGTTAGTATTAACCCTCAATCATCCTAAAACTTTGGGGTTTAGCAAAAAACTATGGTTAAAAGTCAAAAAATAAAAATCCCTGCCCTTGCTAGAACCCTTTACCCCTTTCCGCTCTCTAAATTGTGTTTGTAATGTTTTTTTCTTATTATTAAAACATTGATAAACGAAAAAACCCAAAACCTAATGTTCGTAACCCACCCCGCACCCGATTTATTTTTAAACTATTAAATTATCCGGCGGGTCCCCTTCTGTTAACACGCCGTCACCTCACGATTTCCGCCCACCGCACGATCTGCCGTCCCGCCCATCCAACGGTGGGCAGTCAATTCTGTGTGCAACCCGCCCGACCTTTTGCGTCTGGGGGATGGGCAGTATTTCCGCTGTACCCCCACCACGCGTCAGCCGCCCGTGGTGTTCGCTGCCCCCCCCCCCCCCCCCAAACCGCTTACTGCCCTAGGCCCCTCCGGGGAGACCGCTTACCACCTTCCCCCCCGCGCTGATGTCACGCCCCTGTCAGCGTGACGTCACCCCTTATTGATCGCCACCAAGCCTCCACGTCGCCCCCGGCCACCGTGTCACCCTGTCCACCCTGCCACCGTGTCACTACCACCTGGGCACCCACGTCAGCTGCCACATCACCCATCCGTACCCAGGCCCATGATGACGTCAACATGACGTCATCACAAAAAGGCGCCAATATGCCAAAAATGCACAAAAAGGCGAGAATTAACCGTTATTTCGCATTTTGTTTTACGACTTTTGGAGATCCTCTGCATGCGAAATTCAACCTACAACGGTCAAAAATCAAAAGCTACCCGCCAAAGTCGTTGTCGCCTCCATTATCAACCCAAGTACCTACAATTCCTCCAATTCGACCTGTGCAAATGCCTCCTACGCCATTAAAACCAGGTATTTGTCACAGGCATCCTCTTTTACCCACTGTTCTCCTTTGCAATCCTACTTTCCTGCATAAAGAACTCAGTCAAAAGACCCACATTGTTAAATTCACCACTGAAATCTACTTAAAAAGCCACTGAAACCCCTGCGCGACAAAAATCTCGAAGAAACCCGTGCCCCTCTGTAAAATTCACCATTTTTTCACAAAAATCAATTAAGGAAGCCGAGCTACCGGCTAGAAAACTAAATTAACAGTTCCCTCACCCCTGCTAAAGGAATTATCTGCAAGTAACCAGCTAATTAGCTCAAACACACTCTGGTTCTTCAAAACAGAGTGCCCCACAGATTCATTAAGCCTGTAACAACCTCCTTGCACTGCCAAACTGCTCACTGCAAACATAGATTAGTAAGCATTCCTCAACATTCACATCAAGCTTGAAATACAGTAAGCATCCAGCTAAAAACCAGACAATGGCCACTCCAGCTGCTCTGGATGTAGTTCCTATAAATCCACCTAACAGAGAACTAGAAGCTATGCACTGGTGGACAGTGATGCCCTCATTACAGACTTTGTGGCAGATAGAAGCCACTTGCAAAAATATTGCCAGCTAAGAAACAGTCACTTGGACAACAGTGACCTGTATGGCATCTGGGAATCAAATCTACCCACCTACTTCCTGCCTTCTGTGAACATTTTCCCTGAAGTCATCCACCTCTATGCAGAAAACTATGACCAGAAACTCAGAGCTGTGAAGTCTCCATCTGGGAGCATCCTCTTTTATATAACTCCATATTCCATCAACCAGATGTTGAACTACAAGCAGACCCAGCTGCTATATCCCTTCTCCATGAACTACTTGCTAGATGAGGGCTCCAAGCTCTCTAGCACAGACATTGCTGCCATAGCCAGGAAATTCATGAAGACAGACTGCCAACCTTCTGGGCCACCTCCTTTTTCTTATGCAGATTTCAATGAGGTTGGCAAGCCACTGGTAGATATGCTGACCTCTGTGCTGGGGTTCACTACAAGTAAACATGTTGATCTAACTGTGCTGGTCATGCTCTCTGCATACAGCCTTGTGAAGCCCCCTGCTATGAAGTACAATTATGCCAAATACATTGCCAATAAGATACATGATCAATTGACAAGACTGAAGAGGGAGCAATATTCAAATTTTCCTCATACATCTATCACCTATTCTGTACTACCAAACAGATGCTTCCATTTGCTCAATCAAGAAGCTAGACTACAGGGTGAGAGGAGGTCTGGGATCTTCTGGTCTTCAGTCTTCCACCCAAGTCAAGAATTGCCCCACTCATACTGTGAATTCATTGATCAGTTTGTTATCCAGTCACTGCCTCTTAAAGAGGACCCCTCCTATAGATTGTCCAAGGATATGCAGAAAATTTGCAGCTATCCAGGAGTTACAAAATTGGTGATTGGTACTTGTACCAAAATCACACTGTCATCAGAATTTATGGTTGTGAGCTTTGTCCCTACAGGCTCCCAAAATATGTGCCTATGAGGCTATTTGCCCTAGAGTACTACAAACAGCTTATAAACTCTGATCTGACACACTTGCACAGTGCCAAGAAGAAAGCCAACCTAAAGTTCAGGGACCACCTAGGCCCATTTGTCATGAACAAAAAAGATGGTTGGCAAGAAGCTGATCAAATACTAGGACAACAACTCAAATTCAAAAGAAGCTTTTGGTGGGTCCCTTATGACCCTGAGGGTTTCATCAGTGCCAGGAGGGTCAAATATAGGCTGCTAGCCTATAAGCATTTCCCAATCCCACAAATACAACACTTTGCTAATCAAGATGAATGGGTGCCTGAATCAATAGTAGAGGAATTGAATCAGGAAGAAATAATGGAGCAGACTGTAAAAGACTTGGAAAAAACTCTTGACTTAGACTCTTGTCAACAGGCCTTGTTCAAGCAACCAGTCCAAGCGGGAGAAGGCACCTCTACTGCTCCAGCTGCACAGGGCACCCAGCAAGCTCCAACAACAATAACTACAGCAAAGGGAAAGGAGAAGATGGATGAACAGTAAGAGGTAGAGACAAGGCAGCCTAGCACATCAAAGGATCAGCAATCAGAGCAGGCCCCTCCACACCAAACTGAACAAACTCAAAACCCAGTTTTGCAGACTCCTCTCAATGATGAGAGAGGGAAAAAGAGAGACAGAGAGGAGGTCACACCTCCAACAGGGTCATCACAGCAACCAGAGGCCAAGAGGCCGAGGATAGAACCTGAGACAGAAAAAGGAGACATAAGTGAAGAACTGGCAGAAAGCCACAGTAAAGAAAGGCAAACGAGCCAACAGACTGCCACTAGCTCATTTCAGCTAGAACAAGCCCAGCATCATACCACAGAGGTGTCCTCCTCCAGACAACAGGGCAAAAAACCAGCTACAGTCAAAGAAGGCTTCAAAGAGATCAAGGCACAAAATGAGTTGATAAGAGTGCAACTCTATGAGCAATTCTTGAATACAACTCCAACCAAAAAGCAAAGATTGATCGCTGCCTATGATTTGAAGGAGGAAAAGATGATCTTCACCCACCTGAAGCCTAAAGTCCCACACCCAAAGACTCCAGTAGATTATTACAGGACAAATCTGGAGGTCTTTTCCAAAGACATACACCCCATGGATCAAATTAAGTTGCACAAACACACTGGGGAAATGGTGTATGCAACACTTGCTGACAGGGCAATGTTGGCCCATCAGCTAAAGGAAGCCTTGAAGAACACAAATGGGCAGCTTTATTTTGAAAGGTTGTCCTCCTCTGCAAAAGACAATAGAATAAAGACTCTGGAGGACATAATAATTGATTTGGGACATGACCCCAAGGATCCAAAGGGTGTTCGAGCCCTTATGAAGAAGAAAGAGGATGATATTGTTGCACTGAGAAGATAGGCAAAATTGCCTCCTACCGTTCATCCTGAAACAGAAGAGCTTGCACAAGAAAAGCAGGTGGATAATGCTATGGAGCTGCTTCTGGTTATGAACCAAAGGATATTACAAATGGAGGCAGAATTAGAGAAAGCTCTGCAGGACAAGCAAGGGGAATCAGCCTCCCAACCCCCTCAAACATCAACAAATCTAGATCCTACCCCTCCAACACAAGTAGCAGCAGCCCCTCCTGCTATTCCAGCACCTACTACAGCTACATCAGCAACAGTAGAAGCAACAGCAGCAGCAGAATCCAACATGGGCATGGAGGAGTTGATGAAGGCTATTAAAGAGCTGGAAACTCAAGTCACTGAAATAAATGTTGCCAAGGAAAAACTGGCCAAGCTGGAGGCCAGTTGTGACAAATCAAAGATGACAGTGGCAGAAAAACAAAGAGAAATAAAGGCCTTGGAGGCCAAAGTGAAAACTCTGGAAAAAGAGTTGATGCTAGGTAAAATCCTAGCAGAAATAAAGAAGATTATTTGGGCCAAAATTGGCCAATCTATACAAGACCAATGGAGGTCCATTCAGGCAATTTTTGAGCAGGTTGAGCTAATAGATGTAGCTCATGTGGAAATTCAGAGAGTCAGGACAGCCCTGGGAATAATGCCCAAGCAGGCCACCAAAATGATTCATTTCCTCAATAACCGCACTAGAGAGGAACTGGCTACTCTACAAATAAGCAGCAGAACATATACAATCCTCACAGCCAAAAAGGTATTGACCTTGAGGAACTTTACTCAAACATTGGAGAGGAAATGTCAGGAGATGAAGGCAGAGATAGATGAATTTAGAGAAAAAATGGATATACTACAGGACAAAGGACTGCCAAGCCTAGTGACTGGCACAGGACAGTTGCTGTCATATAATCAATATATGACAACGATCAACAATTATGTTGAAAACCAGATCACAACATCCAGCAGCTCCATAGAAGAAGCAGGGTCTCCCTCTGGGCAATCTCTCTATGACAAGCTGGAAAATCTGTTCTTTATTGAACATGAAATAAATCATCTGTTCGAAGTCCCTCCAAACTTTTACAGACATACTGAGGCAGATGAAACAGTAGTAAAATTGAGGAGGCATCAGCTACCCCCAGCTGATTGGTGGCAAGCAATGCTGGAGATTTTACCTAGATAATTCCACTTTTCTTTTGCCTTTTTTGATAAAAATCAAAGTTTACAGGTTAGCAGACAGGTCAGCAGGCAGAACAGCATACAGGTACAGCAAGCAGCCATACAAATGACTCAGCAATGCACCTAGACAGCAGGCTCAATTCACGCAAAGTTAAAGGCACAGCTACAGCCTACTTTCTAGAGCCATCAAGTCAAATCTGTCTGACAGAAAAATATCAGTTATCTCAGCATTAAATGCTATATTTATGTTATCATTTAATTTTTGTAAGAGATTTGGTGGTGCAATTTATTGCACAATAACTCTCTACTGAGATATTTTGTACCCTATTTTGTATATATATCCCCTCAAATAACGCATTGAGGGTCGGTTGTAGTGTAATTCTTTCTGAAGAGCTCTATTGTATTCTGGAGACATTTTTAATAATACAAATTGTTGATGGAGATTTCTAGTTCCAACGCTGTCTGAAGATGGTAATGTAAAGCTCTGTTTTATTGCAGAATTCCTGTGTCATTTGCTGAATCAATAAGTTTCTCTTAACTGTGTATGTGTTTTCTGTGTATTCCATAACTCTTATGTTTTCATAATCTTAGTAAGCAGAGAAAAAGAATAGCCTAGGATTTGTTTTAAACACCCTATGCTCAATCTCTATTTCTAAATATGTTTTCTTCTGGATTATATGAATTCTTAATTGCTCATGTCTGAACTAATCCTGTCATGGTGAATACTGTTTAAGAATTCTTAACTGCTCTTAAGCAATACCTTCATGTTCCTTCATTTAGCATAGTGAAAGATTCTTAACTACCTTTCACTCACTAATTCCATAATTTCATCAACAAATTTGATAAATTGTTTCACATATGCCTAACTTGCTCTGCAACAACACTCTCTCTTCATAAATCCTCTTTCAGCAGCACAAATACCTCAACTCCATTTCCCAATGGAACAAACTGTCCTATGATCTGTATCTCAGTTCTATCTGAATTCACCAACTCACCAACTTCAAACAAAACAGTACACCATAACTAGCCTAAAAACATTCATCAACAAAGCTAAACTACAAAGAGAGAGCCCTCTCTGGTTGCAGGTAGGCTAGAACCTGTAGCTAAAAGATTGGTCAGTGGTTACCTCGGCCGTATTCCCTTCAGGAAGCATGGAACAACCTGAGTGATAACATCAATGGCGATTCCACTGGGGAACTTATGTCAAAATACCAAGTGAAAGGAAATAAGCTTCCTGTTTAAAAGTCCTATCATAGGATGCTAAGGAAATAAAACTCAGAAGCTGGCTCCAAAGAAGAAATCTCGTTACACTAGGTTAAATCCTGACCCTAATCCCCCAACTATCTTTGAAAACCCCAATTTAATCCCCAAAATCTTAAAGAAACAAGAGCAGCTAAGGGAGCTCTCAGATTTAGATACTGAGCCAAATCAGCAGAGCTATATTCCCACTCCTGTCAAAGCATCAATTCATCCTCACCCTACCCCAGCTTATCCTAGCTCTTCATCCACCTCCCAAGGTAGTTTCCCCACTCCCCCATCCCCAACACACCTCACTCCTGTTATCCCTGTTGTTCCAGCTGTCCCACTCCTTCTTGCTGCCCCTTTTATCGCTGCAAATATGGCTGGATATGCTCCTTTAGTCCTGCCTGCAAATCCAGGGGCAATGCCCCAAGACTATCAAGGGAAAATCATTTACTTTGATGGAACTGGCACTTACACTGCCCAACAACACACTAAGAGAATGCAAGACTATTTTGAGAACTATGAGATAGATGATGAAGATGTAAGAATGAAAATTTTTGTGCAAAGTTTGACAGGGGATGTAAGGAATTGGTTCAGGTCTCTGGCTGCAAACTCCATAGTCAATCCTGATGCCTTATACCCAAGTTTTTTAAACAGGTGGGAAAAGAAGAAAGACCCCCTTCACATACTGACGGAGCATGATAATTTGAAAAGGGGCCCACAAGAGACAGTTCAAGATTACTGTGCTAGGTTCAACAACGTATATAATGCTATCCCTCAAAACTTGAGACCTCCTCCTGATCTGGCCTTGATCAAATTTCCTGATGGATTTGACCCAGACATGGCATATCAATTAAGAGAAAGAGCACCTCCAATTATTGCAGACATGCAGAATATAGTTGTAAGTGTAGAGGCAAACCTGATTGCCAAGAGAACCAGAGCAAAAAATGAGAGAAGAATAACTTTCAAAGAGGAAACCTCAACCTTTGACCAAAAACTAGATGCAATCATGAAGGGTATGGAAAGGACCATGGAGATAAAGTCCTCTTGGGAAGGACAAACAAGCAACACAACTAGGAATCCCAATTTTAGAAAAAACCAAAATCCAAATGCTGGGAGAACTAGTCCTGATCAGAACATCAGACCTCCATTTCAAGAAAATTATGCAGAGGCCTCAACCACTAGTGAACAAATAGAAGATCCCCACATCAATTTAATGGGTCTAGACAGTGAAGAACAAGTATTCTTAGCACAAGATGATCAACAGGCCCAAGACTACAAACAGTTCCAAGCAAAATCTGGTGAGTCATTTGATTTCAGAGAAGGGTATGACACATCACTCTATGAAGTACACAAACAATACAAGCTAAGGAGTAGAACCATAGACATACCTGAGAATACCAAACAGACACACACCAAACTGCCCAAGAAAACTAGTGATAAAACTGCCTTAACATAGCCCTCAGATAAAAAACCCCACAAAGAGGTCACAGTGGAAGATGTATCTGATATGCAGCCCCTAATAAAACCTACACCCACACCACTTATTCCAACATAAATTTTGGGTAAACCTCTAGAAAACAGAGCCAACCAAAACATATCCCAAAACAACATGCCTGATCAGGACATGCTCACCCAAAATTTAGCAGAAAAGGAAAAATTTGCTGCTCATAATGTAAAAGTTCAGATGGAAAAACCTTTCAATCTTGAAACAGAAATTGGCAAACTGAAAATTGCAATCCCTCTATCTGAACTAGCCAAACATGAGGTCTTCAGACAACAAATCAATAGATCATTGCAAGTACCAGAAAATAGGGATGCAGTCAACATTCTGGATGACCAACCAGAACTGATTTTTGGCTCAAAAATAAATGGCAATCAGGGGATGGAGGAATTCCTCCATTCTATGTAAGCCTAAACATTCATGACAAAGTATTACACAATGCCATGTTTGACTCAGGGGCCTCTCATAACCTAATGCCCAAATCAGTAATGGAAAAACTTGGATTAGACATCACCAGACCCTATAAAGATTTATTTTCATTTGATTCCAGCCAGGTAAGATATTTAGGCCTGATCAAAGACCTCTGTGTATCCCTAATCCAATATCCAGCCAAACAATTCTAATGGATGTAGTAGTGGCTGACATTCCACCTAAATATGGTATGCTCCTATCAAGATCTTGGGGTGCCAAAATCCAAGGATCTTTGCAACTAGACATGTCATATGTCACAATTTCAGTCTTTGGCCAGCCAAAGAGACTGTACAAAGAGACGCTCATGAAATATTTGGTCAACAGCCAGGATAAACCCCAAAATTTCCCAATCTACTCCATCCATTCAGATATGGACTCCTTCATACTATACAATGCTGATATATGCCCCGAACCTGAGCTCAAGCTCCTAGAAACAAAGGAAACCAGGCATATGAATGAACAATCCACTGTTGCTGAACAAAAGATCATTGGTCTCATTAAAACAGTAGAGTCTGCTGACATGTCACAAGAATCACCAAGATTAGACTTGCTCACTGAACAAATCTGTAAATCAATTAAAACTGAACAAGTATGTAAATCAATTGAAACCAATACTGACCAAGAAACCTTGTGGTATTTAGAATTTGATGGGTCATTAAATAAGCTTGGAGCAGGAGCAGGGGTATGGATACACAATACTCAAAATGACCATGCTCTAGGTCATGCATATAGGCTTAACTTCAGATGCACAAATAACATGGGAGAATATGAAGCCCTCCTACTAGGTCTCAAACTGAATTAAGAATCTAGGAGTGACCAAAGTCTCCATATTGGGGGATTCAGACCTGATTATCCAACAGATAAAGGGAAATTTTCTTACAAATGATCCCAGGCTGAGGTCTTATAGGTTGGCAGTAATAGAATTGCTCAACAACTTCCTAGGATATCATCTCACCAAAATACCTAGGAACCACAACTTGCATGCTCACAGTCTGGCAACCTTTGCAAGTACCTGTAAGCTTCCTTTTGGGCCTAACCACCAATTCACTGCTGAGATCAAACACAGGCCCTCTGTCCCAGACAATGTAAATAATTGGCAAGTTTTTGATAATGACGCTCATATAAACAATTTTTTAACCATGAAGGAGGAATTCTCAAACTTAAACATTGACACAAGCATTAGGGAGGATCAAAACCAAAAGCATGAACCAAACACCAGTATATCAGCTGAAACAACAGATAGGTTATTACATCCTACAGCCTTTGACCCTGCCAATTTGCAGAAACTAAAGATAATAGAGCTTGATGAAATTAATGAGGAAGAAACAGAAGTAATTCAGTTAAAAGACAATTTCTTACCTACAGGTCTTGCTCCTTTAGAAGACATTTTTTATTCAAATGATCTCTCGAAGAAACCAAAGATGCAACCCATCAATGCAGAAATAGAAGAGTGTAACATTGGGACCATTGAAAATCCCAAAATGATCAAGCTTTCTAGAACCTTACCTCCTGATAAAAAATTAGAATATATTAAACTGTTCAAAGAGTTCCAGGATGTGTTTTCCTGGAGCTATGAGGACCTTAAGTCCTATGATACTACAGTTATCCAGCACAAAATACCCCTGAAAGAAAACCAAAAACCCTTTAAACAGAAATTGAGAAGAGTCAATCCAGTACTTCTTCCCCTAATAGAAAAAGAAGTAAAACGAATGTATGAAGCTGGCATAATTTCTCCCATAAGGTTTTCTGAATGGATTTCCACCCTTTTACCCATAAGAAAGAAAACTGGGGAGATAAGACTTTGTGTGGATCTGAGGAATTTAAACAAAGTCTCTCTCAAAGACCACTAACCCTTGCCAAAAATGGACCACATCTTACAAAGGGTAGTGGGAGCTTCAAGGATTTCATTATTGGATGGCTTCTCAGGATTCAATCAAATCCTAGTCCACCCAGATGACCAAGATAAAACTACCTTCACCATACCTTGGGGAACTTTCAAATATGTCAAAATGTCTTTTGGACTCAAGAATGCTGGAGCCACATTTCAAAGGGCAATGGATATAGCCTTTTCCAAAGAAATCCATGATTTCTTAGTCATATACCTTGATGATCTAACAGCCTTCTCAAAATCAGACCAGGAGCATTTAAAACACCTCAGACAAGTGTTCTTAATTTGTAGAAAGTATGGCATTTCTTTGAACCCAAAGAAATCACTATTTGGCCTGGAAGAAGGCAAACTCCTTGGTCATATAATTTCAAAGGATGGCATAAGAATTGACCCTGAAAGGATTCAGGCTATACTGCAAGTCCCCCATCCAAGAAACATCAAGGAATTACAAGCCTTTTTGGGGAAGATTAATTTCCTAAGAAGATTTATTCCCAACTTGGTTGAGCTGATAAGATTGTTGAACAATATGCTCAAGAAAGATGCCAAGTTCAAATGGACAATTGAGGCTAAACAAGCTTTTTAAGAAATCAAGATAGCCCTGACAAAAACACCTGTGCTTACAAGCCCTAGTTTTGATAGAGACTTTATAATCTTCTCCTTTGCCTCTGAAAATACAATTGCTGCTATCCTAATGCAGAAGGATGACTTGGGATGTGAAAAACCTATTGTCTTTTTCAGTAGAGCCCTTAGGGATGCCCCACTCAAGTACAAAATCATGGAAAAGCAAGCATATGCCCTGGTAAAAGCCATAAAGGATTTCAAAGTTTACATCCTATACTCTCACATAATTGCATATGTGCCCGATGCAGTAGTCAAAGATATCTTAACTCAGGAGGGAATGGAAGGCAAGAGGGTCAAATGGATTGCCAATATTCTGGAGTATGATATAGAAATCAAACCAACAAAACTTATAAAAGGACAAGGGCTAGCTAAACTAATGACTGAGACTAACTTTCAAGCCCTTGACATAAATGAACTGGAAACGAACAGGAGATGGCGACTCCACAGATCAATCAAGCCTTTCTACAATCACCTTGGTATGCTGACATATGTTTTGTATTATTAAACCTGCAAGCTCCTCCAGGGTTATCCAGAACCAAGAACAGATCTCTAAAATTGAAGGCTGCAAAATTTTGTATCATAGACAATGTTTTATTTTGGAAAAATCATGAAGGTGTCCTACTCAACTGCCTGACTTCAGATGAAGCTGATAAGGTCCTTAGAAAATTTCACGCAGGAGACTGTGGAGGGCACTTATACTGGAAATCCACAGCTGACAAAATCCTGAGGGCTGGATTTTATTGGCCCTCCCTGTTTACTGATTCAAAAAGTTTGTAATGTCGTGTCATAAATGTCAGATCTTTGAAGGGAAGAAGAAGTTACTTCCCTTTCCCCTCAGGCCCATTTCAACTGAAAAACCATTTCAACAATGGGGCTTATATTTCATTGGAGAAATTCACCCTTCATCCTCAGGCCAGCATAGATGGATCTTGACAGCTACTGATTACTTCACCAAATGATAGAGGCCATACCTTGTAGACAAGCAAATGATTCAATTATCATACAATTCCTAGAAACCAATATCTTGTCTAGATTTGGCTGCCTAGAGAAAATCATAACAGATAATGCAGCTGCCTTTAAATCCAAGAAAATGATCAGCTTCTGTCACAAATATCATATCACCCTAGGTCACTCAACAGCCTATTACCCTCAAGGCAATGCCCTAGCCGAGTCCTCCAATAAAAGCCTAATCAACATCATTAAAAAGGTCTTGGAGGAGAACAAAAAGAATTGGCATAAGAAGCTGGTAAATTCACTATGGGCATATAGGTTGACCACAAAAATATCTATTGGTACTAGCCCATATGAGTTGGTATATGGCCTGGAAGCTGTGTTCCCGTCATCCCTTGGAACCCCTGTGACCAAATTGCTGCAAGAAATACAGGCTGAACCCAATGATATCCAGATAAGGATCAATCAAACAATCCACTTACAACAAACAAGGGAAGAAGTGTATCATAGAACCCAGGTTCTACAGGAAAAGCTTAAAAAGGTGTTTGACAAAAGAACAAAGGCTGAGGACTTCTTCATAGGCAACAAAGTATTGAAATGGGATTCTAGGAGGGAAGACAAAGGAAAGCATGGCAAGTTTGATTTTCTATGGAAAGGGCCATTTGTAATTCAAGTTGTGCAAGGTAACAACACCTTCTTTCTTAAGAGTCTAGATGAGTCAAACAATGATGAAGGCCCAGGGAATGGGAGAATGCTCAAGCATTACTATGATACATGAGCATAGAATAGCCCCATATTGTACATAAATGTCTATATTTTCAAGCACTTTTTTCTTTTTTACAGTAGAGATATAGAAGAGCAACTACAACAGATTTTTGAAGAATGATCAGCAAAACCACATCAAGATGACATAGATACTAGAGAAAGCTCAGATGAATAGAAGTGAGCAAGGTCTTCAGAACAGAAAACCAATGATAGGCAGTGATACAGGCTAGCAAGTCATGAAATATTATTATTGCTCTAAAGAGGTCATGAGACACTGCATACCATCTCACTGGCTACAGATCAAAGGTGGCAATACTAGAGCAAATTCACTACAGTGAGAGGAAGAAAATAAGGCCATCTGACCTGTTGTTCTTGGCTTTCCACCAGGAAAATCCATCCCCAAGTGGAGCCACTGTTAGGTTCTATACCAATAGGTTTCATCTTTCATGATTGACAGTGGAAAGGCCAAATATGTTCATCATTGCAGGCTGCAAAGGTTCCATATTTTGTATACATGCTACAAAAATTAAAAAATGAAAAGAGGGTATGCCTTAAAAGAATAACCAAAAGGCAAGAAAATCAAGTGGTCAAGAGAAAAGTGAAAATGAACCCCAAACTAAAGACCATGAAAGTGGCCAGTCAAAATGCCACTACTAGCTTATTTGGCAGTATCATGTTCTGCAAATACTGCTGCTAATCACACTTGATGGGTGGCCCAACAATCTAAATTGGACCATGCCATGGTTAAATTGCTTGTTGCAGAATAGAGAATGTTCCCTGACCAAACAGCTCAAGCTTGGCAGATGACTAGCTAGGTAGAGAAATAAAGGTGCCCAACTGTTTAATCTGGGGCCTTGGAAGAAATAAGGGTAGGTTTTAGATAGGAGGGCAGTCAAAAGAAAAAGAGGACAATCAGGGTCTGCTAGTTCAAGTGCACCCACCTTTGAAGAAAATATGTTAGGATTACTAGGATGGGTAAGTAGTGCAAGGTTGCATAAATGGAGGGCCATCACCAATTGGCTTATTAAGTGAAAAAACTTATGCCACTCAGGGTATTGGCATCAAAAGCAAAGAGTGGAGGACAAGCATTGGAAGCATGTCTAATTTCCCCTATTTTCCCCAAAACTTCATTTTACTAACACCCCCACGGACCTTGATATCTGCTCAGGTGTCCAGTTCCACTTCATTGCATCACAAACTACTTGGTCAAGCCATGAAGTGCAAACATGAAAGGAAGCCACATTTTTTGTGTAAAACATCTTTCTTATCATTTCATTTATCCTCAAAATCCTAAAGTTAAGTTTTACCTATCAGAACTTAGCTTTACCCCTTCATTCACCTCACAAAATCATGTTAACCACTAATATATTATGTAGCTCCCTAACTCCCCCCTTTTTTCCCTAATTCTATTTAGAATCTATGAAAATCTCCCAAAAAATATCTATAAATACCCTCCCCCTAGCACTATAGCTATATATCCCTTCCTTGGGAAATATTAACCCATCAAGGGTTAGTATTAACCCTCAATCATCCTAAAACTATGGGGTTTGGCAAAAAACTATGCTTAAAAGTCAAAAAATCAAAATCCCCGCCCTTGCTAGAACCCTTTACCCCTTTCCGCTCTCTAAATTGTGTTTGTAATGTTTTTATTATTATTATTAAAACATTAATAAACGAAAAAACCCAAAACCTAATATTCGTAACCCACCCCTCGCCCGATTTATTTTTAAACTATTAAATTATCAGGCAGGTCCCCTTCTGTTAACACGCTGTCACCTCGCGATTGCTGCCCACCGCACGATCTGCCGCCCCGCCCATCCAACGGTGGGCGGTCAATTCTGTATGCAACCCGCCCGACCTTTTGCGTCCGGGGGATGGGCGGTATTGCCGCTGTACCCCCGCCACGCGTCAGGCGCCCGCGGTGTTCGCTGCCCCCCCCTCCAAACCGCTTACCGCCCTAGGTACCTCCGGGGAGACCGCTTACCACCTTTCCCCCGCGTTGACGTCACGCCCCCGTCAGCATGACGACACCCCTCCTTGACCGCCACCAAGCCTCCATGTCGCCCCCGACCACCGTGTCACCCTGTCCACCTTGCCACCGTGTCACTGCCACCTGGGCACCCACGTCAGCTACCACGTCACCCATCCATACCTGGGCCCATGATGACGTCAGCATGACGTCATCACAAAAAGGCGCCAATATGCCAAAAATGCATAAAAAGGCGAGAATTAACCGTTATTTCGCATTGTTTTTTACGACATCTGGAGCTCCTCTGCATGCGAAATTCAACCTACAACGGTCAAAAATCAAAAGCTACCCGCCAAAGTTGTTGCTGCCTCCATTATCAACCCAAGTACCTGCAATTCCTGCAATTCGACCGGTGCAAATGCCTCCTACGCCATTAAAACCAGGTATTTGCCGCAGGCATCCTCTTTTACCCATTGTTCTCCTTTGCAATCCTACTTTCTTGCATAAAGAACTCAGTCAAAAGACCCACATTGTTAAATTCACCACTGAAATCTACTTAAAAAGCCACTGAAACCCCTGCGCGACAAAAATCTCGAAGAAACCCCTGCCCCTCTGTAAAATTCACCATTTTTTCACAAAAAGCAATTAAGGAAGCCGAGCTACCGGCTAGAAAACTAAATTAACAGTTCCCTCACCACTGTTAAAGGAATTCTCTGCAAGTAACCAGCTAATTAGCTCAAACACACTCTGGTTCTTTAAAACAGAGTGCCTCACAGATTCATTAAGCCTGTAACAGCCTCCTTGCACTGCCAAACTGCTCACTGCAAACAGAGATCAGTAAGCATTCCTCAGCATTCACATCAAGCTTGAAATACAGTAAGCATCCAGCTAAAACCAGACAATGGCCACTCTAGCTGCTTTGGATGTAGTTCCTATAAATCCACCTAACAGAGAACTAGAAGCTATGCCACTGGTGGATAGTGTTGCCCTAATTACATACTTTGTGGTAGAGAGAAGCCACTTGCAAACATATTTCCAGCTAAGAAATAGTCACTTGGACAACAGTGACCTGTATGACATCTGAGAATCCAATCTGCCCACCTACTTCCTGCCTTCTGTGAACATTTTCCCTGAAGTCATCCACCTCTGTGCAGAAAACTATGACCAGAAACTCAGAGCTGTGAAGTCTCCATCTGGGAGCATCCTCTTTTATATAACTCCAGATTCTATCAACCAGATGCCGAACTACAAGAAGACCCAGCTGCTATACCCCTTCTCCATGAACTACTTGCTAGATGAGGGCTCCAAACTCTCTAGCACAAACATTGCTACAATAGCCAGGAAATTCATGAAGGCAGACTGCCAACCTTCTAGGCCACCTCCTTTTTCCTATGCAGATTTCAATGAGGTTGGCAAGTTGCCGGTAGATATGCTAACCTCTGTGCTGGGGTTCACTACAAATAAACATGTTGATCTAACTCTGCTGGTCATGCTCTCAGCATATAGCCTTGTGAAGCCCCCTGCTATGAAATAAAATTATGCCATATCATTGCCAATAAGATACATGATCAATTGACAAGACTAAAGAGGGAGGCAATATTCAAATATTCCTCATACATCTATCACTTATTCTTGTACTACCAGACAGATTGCTTCCAGTGCTCAATCAAGAAGCTAGACTCACTGGGTGAGAGGAGTTTTGTGATCTTCTGGTCTTTAGTCTTCCACCAAGTCCAGAATTCCCCCTACTCATACTGTGAATTCATTGATCAGTTTGTGTATCCAGTCACATGCCTCTTAAGGAGGACCCCTCCTATCAGATTGTCCAAGGACATGCAGAAAATCTTGTAGCTATCCAGGAGTTACAAAATTGGTGATTGGTACTTATACCAAAATCGCACTGTCATCAGAATCTATGGTTGTGAGCTCTGTCCCTACAGGCTCCCAAAATATGTCCCTATGAGGCTATTTTCCCTGGAGTACTACAGACATCTTATAAACTCTGATCTGACACACTTTCACAGTGCCAATAAGAAAGCCAACCTAAAGTTCAGGGACCACCTAGGCCCATTTGTCATGAACAAAAAAGATGGTTGGTAATAAGCTAATCAAATACTAGGACAACAACTCAAACTCAATAGAAGCTTCTGGTGGGTCCCTTATGACCTTGAAGGTTTCATCAGTGCTAGCAGGGTCAAATATAGGCCGCTAGCCTATAAGCATTGCCCAATCCCAGAAATACAACACTTTGCTAATCCGGATGAGTGGGTGCCTGAATCAATAGTAGAGGAATTGACTCAGGAAGAAATAATGGAGCAGACTGTAAAGGACTTGGAAAAAAATCTTGACTTAGACTCTTGTCAACAGGGCTTGTTCAAGCAACCAGTCCAAGCAGGAGAAGGCACCTCTACTACTCCAGCTACACAGGACACCTAGCAAGCTCCAGCAACAACAACTACAACAAAGGGAAAGGAGAAGATGGATGAACAACAAGAGGTAGAGACAGGGCAGCCTAGCACATCAAAGGATCAGCAATCAGAGCAGGCCCCTCCATAGCAAACTGAACAAACTCAAAACCCAGTTTTGCAGACTCCTCTCAATGATGAGAGAGGGAAAAAGAGAGACAGAGAGTTGGTCACACCTCCATCAGGGTCATCACAGCAACCAGAGGCCAAGAGGTCGAGGGTATACCCTGAAGCAGAAGAAGGAGACATAAGTGAAGAACTGGCAGAAACCCACAGTAAAGAAAGGCAAACAAGGCAACAAATTGTGACTAGCTCATTTCAGCTAGAACAGGCCCAGTAGCATACCATAGAGGTGTCCTCCTCAAGACAACAGGGCAAGAAACTAGCTACAGTTAAAGAAGGCTTCAAAGAGATCAAGGCACAAAATGAGTTGATAAGGGTGCAACTCTATGAGCAATTCCTGAATACAACCCCAACCAAAAAGAAAAGGTTGATGGCTGCCTATGATATGAAGGAAGAAAAGATGATCTTCACTCATCTGAAGCCTAAAGTCCCACATCCAAAGACCACAACAGATTACTACAGGACAAACCTGGAGGTCTTTTCTAAAGACATACACCCCATGGATCAGATTGAGCTGCACAAACAGACTGGGGAAATGGTGTATGCAACACTTGCTGACAGGGCAATGCTGGCCCATCAGCTAAAGGAAGCCTTGAAGAACATCAACAGGCAGCTTGATTTTGAAAGGCTGTCCTCCTCTACAAAAGACAACAGAATAAAGACTCTGCAGGACATAATTGTTGATTTGGGACATGAACCAAAGGACCCAAAGGGTGTTAGAGCCCTTATGAAGAAAAAAGAGGATGATATTGCTGCACTGAGAAGACAGGAAAAATTGCCTCCTACCATTCATCCTGAAACAACAGAGCTTGCACAAGAAAAGCAAGTGGATAATGCTATGGAGCTGCTTCTGGTTATGAACCAAAGGATACTACAAATGGAGGCAGAATTAGAGAAAGCTCTGCAGGACAAGCAAGGGGAATCAGCCTCCCAGCCCCCTCAAACATCAACAACTCTTGAACCTGCCCCTCCAACACAAGCAACAGCAGCCCCTCCTGCTATTCCAGCACCTACTACAGCTACATCAGCAACATGAGCAACAGTAGAAGCAACAACAACAGCAGAATCCATCATGGACATGGAGGAGTTGATGAAGGTTGTTAAAGAGCTGGAAACTCAAGTCACTGAAATAAATATTGCCAAGGAAAAACTGGCCAAGCTGGAGGCCAATTATGACAAATCAAAGATGACAGTGGTAGAAAAAAAAAAAGAGAAATAAAGGCCTTGGAGGCCAAAGTGAAAACTCTGGAAAAGGAGTTGATGCTCGGTAAAACCCTAGCAGAAATAAAGAAGATTATTTGGGCCAAAATTGGCCAATCTATACAGGACCAATGGAAGTCCATTCAGGGAATTTTTGAATAGGTTGAGCTAATAGATGTAGCTCATGTGGAAATTCAGAGAGCCAGGACAGCCCTGGGAATAATGCCCGAGCAGGCCACCAAAATGATTCATTTCCTCAATAACCGCACTAGAGAGGAACTGGCTGCTCTACAAATAAGCAGCAGAACAGATACAATCCTCACAGCCAAAAAGGTATTGACCTTGAGGAATTTTACTCAAACATTGGAGAGGAAATGTCAGGAGATGAAGGCATAGATAACTGAATTTAGAGTAAAAATGGCTATACTACAGGACAAACGACCGCCAAGCCTAGTGACTGGCACAGGACAGCTGCTGTCATATAATTAGTATATGATAAGGATCAACAATTATGTTGAAAACCAGATCACTGCATCCAGCAGCTCCACAGAAGAAGCAGGGCCTCCCTCTGGACAATCTCTCTATGACAAGCTGGAAAATCTGTTCTTTATTGAACATGAAATAAATCATCTGTTCGAAGTCCCTCCAAACTTTTACAGACATACAGAGGAAGATGAAATAGTGGTAAAAATGAGGAGGCATCAGCTACCCCCAGTTGATTGGTGGCAAGCAATGCTGGAGATTTTGCCCAGATAATTCCACTTTGCTTTTGCCTTTTTTGAGAAAATTCAAAGTTTACAGGTCAGCAGACAGTTTAGTAGGCATATCAGCATACAGGTACAGCAAGCAGCCGTACAAATGACTCAGCAATGCACCCAGACAGCAGGCTCAATTAACGCAAAGTTAAAGGCCCAACTACAACCTACTTTCCAGAGCCATAAAGTCAAATCTGTCTGACGGAAAAATATCAATTATCTCAGCGTTAAATGCTATATTTATGTTGTCATTTACTTTTTGTAAGAGAGTTGGTAGTGCAATTTATTGCACAATAACTCTCTACTGAGATATTTTATACCCTATTTATTATATATATCCCTTCAGATAACGCATTGAGGGTCGGTTGTAGTGTAATTTTTTCTGAAGAGCTCTGTTGTATTCTGGAGATTTTTTTTGATAATACAAATTGCTGATGGAGATTTCTGGTTCCAACGCTGTCTGAAGATGGATATGTAAAGCTCTGTTTTGTTGCAGAATTCCTGTGTCATTTGCTGAATCAATAAGTTCCTCTTAACTTTGTATGTGTTTTCTGTGTATTCCATAACTCTTATGTTTTCATGATCTTAGTAAGTAGAGAAAAAGAATAGCCTAGGATTTGTTTCAAACACCCTATGCTCAATCTCTATTTCTAAATATGTTTTCTTCTGGATTAGCCATAGATATGAATTCTTAATTGCTCATGTCTGAACTAATCCTGTCATGGTGAATACTGTTTAAGAATTCTTAACTGCTCTTAAGCAATACCCTCATGTTTCTTCATTTAGCATAGTGAAAGATTCTTAACTGCCTTTCACTCACTAAATTCCATAATTTCATCAACAAATCTGATAAGTTGTTTCACATATGCGTAACTTGCTCTGCAGCAACACTCTGTCTTCATAAATCCAATTTCAAAAGCACAAATACCTTAATTCCATTGCCCAATGGAACAAACTGTCTTGTAATCTGTATCTCAGTTCTATTTGAATTCACCAACCCACCAAATTCAAACAAAACAGTGCACCATAACTAGCCTAAAACATTCATCAACAAAGCTAAACTATAAAGAGCGAGCCCTCTCTGGTTGTAGGTAGGCTAGGACCTGTAGCTAAAATATTGGTCAGTGGTTACCTCGGTCGTATTCCCTTTAGGAAGCAGGGAACAACATGATTGATAACAGACTATAAAGGTGGAATTGACATGATGGTCTCTAGAGATGAGGCAGGGAAAGCAGGTCACTCGAATCCTATTTTTAACTTCATGAACTTATCCCAATCAAGGTTTCATATCCATGGAACATTTTTGAGCTTTGACTGAGTGATGATGAGCTCTAATCTGATTGGGTACTTGGTAGTTGGAAACTATTGTGTCATTTTATCTAGGAGTGTGAGGACACTGAATTCTGTGAGAAAGGAATCTATAATCACCTCACTAGATATAGCCCCTTACTCATCAAACAAAAAATATCTAAATTGTTGTTTTTACCTTTTTAATGTTTCCTCAAAAGGTGTTTCCTTCAATGGTTCTTTTCTAATTACCTAACTGTTGACGGTGCTAGACTCGCCAACATTTAGGGGATCCCCGCATATTAAGTCCCAACTAGACCTCACACAGTTTGGTGTAGGATTCCCATATGGTATGATGGCTTTGTTTCCATTACCTTAAATATATGCCTTAGCTCTTGCCTGTCAGAACATGAGAGTGGTATACTTATTCTTTGAACAATGAGGTTTGTGTGCCTCGTGAATTCGTAGTGTAACTTATGTCTAATTTCTTTCACTATAGAGGAAGAGGGTGAGAGTGAGTCTCAAGTTGAAAGGGAATAGTCCCAACTTAGGTAGAGACACACAACAAAAAAGGGTTTGCATAGCTTCTGGTGGATTAATCCACACGGATGTGGCAGTCACCGACACAAAGTTAATAGATAGCATGTACAACACCGAATGAAGTAGTTCACAAGAGTGTGACGATCATTATAACAAGTTTACAAGAATGAGTCTGTCTAGTGTTCGATGGAGTAGTCCACATGGATGAGAAATCAATAACAACTGATACAACACATTTCCAACAGCATGTGCACTAAAACAACATAAATAGTTCAACTGTCTTAGTACAAGTTAAAGCAAAATGCAATACAAGCATCCAAAGAATAATCTTACAAACAAATACAACACGTGTTAAAACGTGCTGGCCTATTAACATGCTTCTGAATTAGGGAAAAGTTCCAAAACACATTCATACACCATACATCACTAGCCCCATTAGTGGCGCATTGGAGCCACACCTCACTCCTCAAAGAAAAGACTACAGGCTCTCAAGGCTATGTGGGAGGAGCCAAGGTGAAAAGTCCTTTGCATGTACAAATGAGGGGGTATATATAGCCAAGGGTGAAAAAGGCCCTTGTAACTCTTTGACTTCCCTCATGATTATTCAACTTACATGACATGAACCTTTAACTTCATCTGTGGATCTCTTGGACTTCCACATAGCATTACATTGATTACACAAGTATGACCCAAAGTAGTGATGTGGTCGAGGTGAATCATGACGAAACTCGACATGAGATCGCTGGTATGCACTTTCTCGCTGTGCTGTTACTATTGAGTTGCTATGCTACTAAGTGGTGAGTGTGGTCATGGTGTACCATAGCTTCACCTCTGAATAGAAAATTGGGCGGAGTCTTCAATGGTGGTTGTGTTGGCTTGATGGTTCATGTATGTGCATGTATCTCCTTTGCCTGCTAGTTGGTATGCTTCGTGTGTTTCTTCCAACCATGAGAAAGTTTCCTAGCATGTGTTCCTTGTTCATTCCATTCATCATCTCACCATGTGTCATCTATGTACTTATTTTTGTAATCACTCATAATGAGACGACATCAAATATTGAAATCCCCTTGTCTACCATGATTCATTGTCTTTTGCTTCCAAGTGCTTGTGACTCGGAGAAATGACAAAGCTTTGAAACAACATAGAACACATGTTAGGCCTAGATACAAGGCTCTAGGGCACTATGAGGAAAAAATACACAGAGGTCACTGAGAGGCTAGGTTGATTAGTTATAGACAACAGTGACATCTGCGGGATATGGCTCATATGGGAGGCAAAATTGCAGATTTGTTTTGGAGAAGGCAATGCGGGCACTATGAGGCACTCACAATGAAAACTATGTAGTTTTCAATAGGAGGCTGGGATTGGGCTGCGTGAGCCTGCTAATCAGAACTATGCAGATCTGGGAGGAAGTTAAGCAAGACATGATTTTGTAGTTTCCAGGTTGAGTAGAGTGCCAGGTAGCCAGTGGACTGTCAATGAAAATTGTGTTGTTTTCAGGAGGAGTGTAGAGCAAGTCAGTAAGGGCACTGCCTGACAAAACTACGTGATTTCTAGGGACAGTGTAGTGATAGGCAGTAGGTGCTTGTCCCTCATGTCTGCGCAGTTTCTCCAGGCAGTGCAAGTAGGCAGGTTGGACAATGTCTGCACAGTTTTGGAGATGAGTGCAACCCTAGGTCACTGCTCAAGTCAAATTCTTCAGTTGACCAGCGGGAGGCTTGATGGATAGGATTGCGGGGAGTGCAAACTAGGATGGCTTCTTGGGAAACTTCTGCACTATTCTGGGTGACAGTCGGCTGGGTTGATTCTATAATTGTGTAGTGTAGACTGCATGGAGGGCAAACTCAATCTCTGTGCACTTATGGGCAACAATACTTGGACACTAAGTGCTGAGACTGCAACTTAGTTGAGGTCCGAGTGATGGAGGGTGGTCTAGTCTACATATTTTTGGAAAAATGGCTAAGTGTGTGAGTGAGTGAACTCATGTATACCTGACCTTTCGAACACACACCCAACATGAATAGATGACAAGACACCTAAAACCAGCAAGACAACATGCCTCAATGTGTTTGTCTAAAGGTTAAGAGCGACAAGTGCAACACTTGAGATAGATCATTGAATGACCATGATGACACTTGTGCAACTTTGTTTACAACTTCATGTGTGAGTGCGATATATGTTTACATAGCAAACACAACTCATACACACAAAGGCAATCCTTCAAGATCACCATAACAAGGTCTCAAGCATGACATAGAAATCAACATGTTGAAGATGACAATTTGTCAAACAAGTGAAAAGGAATCTAGACATGTAGAGGAAACACTCAAAATGGCATTTTTGTGTTTGCACACATGCATGTTACTGAATACAGGATGATTTGATAATGACGAGTAGTCCAACATACTCAACTAAGAGGTGTACTTCGAAAGGTGTTCTTTATTTCCCATACTCACCCTCGAGATGATCATGCATCTGACAAAGTTTGCATGCAGCCTTGATTTGTTTCCATCACTTGGTCTCTTGGTCCTTCTCCTCAACTACTTTGGAGTGATATCGGCATGTCACCTTTTCCTGTAGTTAGTGAGGGATAGATCATTGCAACTTTAGCGTGAAATGAATGCTATTGGGATGAAGCCTTGGGAGGCCCATCTATGTAGTCTTTGAATGCAAGACAGATAGAGAAGCTTGGACAACATTGCATAGTTTTGAGGCACAAGACACTGCTACGTGATGGGGTCATCGGAGGACACCTCTGCACAATTTCTAAGTGCAGTGCAATCGAGGAAGCTGAGAGGCAATACTGTAGAGTTTCTGGATGCAAGGCACTACTTTGGGATGGGTTTCTGGAGGACACATTTGCACAATTTTAGGTTTCAAGGAAGATTGAGTAGCTGAGGGAAAATACTACGCAGTTTCTGAAGACAGTGGGTTCCAGCTGGGGGAAGGACACTAGAGGAAAACATTGCACAGTTTTGGATGCCAAGGGAGGCTAGGGTCTCTGGGCACTACCCATCAGGCAAGGGAGAAAACTTGAGGGTTGCAAAAGCAAAGTGGAAAGTTCCAGGAAGCTGGATGAGGCTAGGTTTCTCGGGAAATGACTAAGTGTGATATCAGTGAAACATATGTAAATAGTGATAGTACTCGACTATGATCACGCAAGAACACTTAGTGATACAACATAGACCATCCAGAATGTATAAAACATACTCTTCTTGATGAAACAACCTTCATGACAAGAGTGCATGAAGTGAGTGAGAAACATGTCTATGAGATGATAACAACTCATGCACGCATGCTTTTCCTTGAAGCGAAACAACATCCCCTTTGAATGACAAACAATAATCCCTATGCCCAAAGAAGACACATGCTGCATAACAATGAGAAAATGGAAAACTCTTAAGATCAAGGAGGGTAGCTTGAGATCATCAACTTACCAACAAGTGACCAAGGTATGATCATTGGCAGGATCCAAGGTAGGCTCCAAAATTTTGCATGTGAGCCAAAATTTTGGAGGGCGGTTGTATCCGCTACAACATTGGAAACACACTAGAATAACTCTATTTGTTTTTATGGACCTTGTTTCATGAAAAGTGAGTCTAACCCTTCCGAGAGTATTGTTTGATTCTTTGATCGCAATGGATTCTACACTAGC
Source organism: Pinus taeda (assembly GCA_000404065.3). Lineage (NCBI taxonomy): Eukaryota > Viridiplantae > Streptophyta > Pinopsida > Pinales > Pinaceae > Pinus > Pinus taeda. The sequence goes on along the minus strand of APFE030742745.1, from coordinate 74,453 downwards.
TTGTGCGAAAGATGTAGCCCCTACCAATCTCTTGATCACTCAACACACATTCCAAGCCAAGTCAACTTAGTTGTTTTGATTGGGGATGAGGAGTATATGGATGCACAAGTAATATAATTGTCAGATTTTAAGTTTCATCTCTAGTGTTTCTTTGCTACCAGTAGGCCTAGACAGTACCTCGATGGAGTCACGCAGAAACACAAGCATCGATCCACTGCCAACAAGCTTGGTCAGTACCCCTTGGAGATTTATTTGTATCACCTCTCTATGCAGGAAGCCTTTCTCTTATTTTTCCTTATTCATTTTTCATTTTTTTCATTATTTATTTTTTCAAAGAACTATGCATAGGCACTTATTTATTTCTGAGGTAGAAGAGGGATCTTGACTTATTGAGAGAAGAAGAGGTTGTTCCTTCAGATAAGTTATATATACCTTTCACAAACTTGTTAAGGTTTTCTCCCTCACCTTAATCTACTTGGTTGAGCTGACAAAGGTTAACCCAAAAGAATAGATAAGAGTAGGCAATACTAGTTAACAATGAAAACGTTGTATTTCATCAAGACTCACTCTTAATAGAACATATTTTCCATTAAGGCATCATTGAATGAAGACAACAAGTTCTTCATAAAGAGAGAGGAAAACAGATAACCAAGTTTTGATATTTGTACGAGTTCTCTTAGATTTGCTTGGCTTGTCTCGAGAGCCAAACAGGCTTCATGTAAGGCTAACCTATTGACATAAACAAGAAAAGAAAGAAAAAAGAAAAAAGAAAAAGTAAAGGGAAAGCAAAACAGGCAAGCAAAGAAAGCAAGCAAGAAAACCAAACCAATTAAGAAAGCAAAGGAAAAATGCAAACCAAAAAGCAAAGAAAAGAAAGAAAGAAAACACTACTCCTAATCCTATGCTAAACAATACATGGGCCTACTCACATGAAGTGATATTTCCAATGCAGCCACTGACACATTGGCTGGCCCATCTTGGTGAAGGCATGGTAAACAAGAAAGAAATGCATGTAAACTAGTGAACAAGAAAGATAGATCAACGAAGACAAATACGCTCCAAGTTCTAAATCATCCACAGAAAAGAAAAGAGAGAATGAATAGAACAAACATTCTAGAGACGTACCATGGTGTTGCGACGTACTTCATACAACTAGTAAACATACACACTCTTGCGACTATGACATATGAGTGAACATGAGAAATACAAACAACTTATGCTTTTTAAGCATGCTCATTGTGTATGATTCCTCTAAGGCATGAGCGATGGGATCATGCAATTCGAGTGGAGGAATTAAACCATGTGTATTATATTGATCTTCAATGTGAAGAAGAGAGTGATGATGAGCCTTGGGTGTTTCAAAAATTTTCTGATTGGAAGTGGAACTAACCTTAGGACAACGAGGGCCTGACATAACCATTAGCTTAGACTAAAGTGCCTCGACATCTTGCGATCTTTCCACTTCGTCAATAGATAGTTCATCGGAGAGCAGTGGCTTAGAAAGATTAACAACGAGTGAATAAACATTGTGATCAAATGGAGAAGTACAAAGATCACAACAACCACAAGAAAAAAATCCAGGATATTTGTTGGCATCCTCATGATCTATTGAATCATGTAGAGGGGTTGACGAGAAATAAGGAATTTCACCCTATGTGTTTCAAAAAAGTACAGATGATAGATGGGATGGATTTTCAGAGGAAGATGTGTCCTCTCTACAATGTAATGACAAGTTGAAATACGATGTGTCATGTGAATGATCGGAAGTAGAAACATCAGGAGATGAGTTTTCAGAGAGAAAATCTAAAGTGGCAGAATCAAAAGACATGTCAAGATAGAGTGAATGAGGTGTGGATGGAAGGGAATCATCCTTTGCTACAGGTTCTTCTTCAATTCTCCCCACACACTCATAATGAATGATAGCATAGGTTGGCTGAAAAACGCCAACTCCGTCGACAACTTGATCCTTGTGAACACAAGATGTGGAGTCTGGAACGAGAGAACAAAACAAAGTACAATCCAAAGGATCAATGGAACGTAGGTACGAAGGTTGAGGGAACAAGTCCATGTGAAAACTGACAGACTTGTAAGAAAAATCTGTGCTGACATTGAGAGCAAGTGTGGTGGGAGGATGTGAAAGTTCAATAGATGTGCGTGCACCTTCTCCCACCTTGGACTATGGAGCTAGAGATATTTGATGAGAAGTGGATGGACAGTCACTTGTGACAATGACCTTTTCTGTCTTAAACTTGACAACTCTAACACTGAGGTCTATTGGGAAGTATTCAAATGATTCAAAGAATTGTAGATTTTCAAATATGTAAAGAAGATACTTAAATATTTCATCGATAAATTCCCAATCAATTTCATCTTGAGGAAATTGGTATGCAAGATTACAAAAGCGTGTGTGAAATTTCTCAATGGATTCATCAGGTGCTTTCCCTAATTCCTAATTTCTTTATTGAGTGCTTGATGGTCAAACTTATGGAAAGCATCATATATTTCTTTAAAAAATGACCAAAGGAGTGAACAAATTTTTTGGGCAGAGTGACAAGCCATTGCAATGGGTTTCCATGAAGTGTGAATGCAAACAACATGCATATTACATAATTCTCATGGGTTTTGAGGCTTTTACATAGATTGGCAAAGGTAAGACTATGCCTCTACCAAGTTGTTCCGCCTTCACCTTGATATGTGTATTGTGACAAGTTAGTCCAGAAATCCCCCAAGTTTTCAAAGTCATTTCCATAAGACATACATCTCAGAGGACGAAGTGTAACATAGGACATGATAGATGCGGGAAGATTCAAAATGGACTTTGAGGACACAGCTTGTCATTTGGCCCTCCTTTTAGTGCCAGAAATGTTGATGGTGTTGGACTTGTCAAAATTAAGGGCATGACCTGGGTATGATGTCCCAACTAGACCTCACAAGATTTTGTGTAGGATTCCCATCGAGTATGATGTCCCGGATTCCATTATCTTTAAGATATTCCTTAGCTCTTGCTTGTCAGCACATGAGAGTGGTATACTTAGTCTTCAAACATCGAGGTTCGTGTGCCTGGTGAGTGCTTAGTGTAACTTGTGTCTAAGTTATTTCATTGTAGAGGGAGAGGGTGAGAGTGAGTCTCAAGTCTAAAGGGAATAGTCCCAACTCAGGTAGAGACACACAACACATTACATGACATCTCGGCATTCGCTGCAGGTGATTACAAGGAGTACCTGTTTACAGACTCATGGGCTTGTTCTCTAACTCAAGGGTCCTTCTCAGCTATGTCTCTGCATTCTAGTACTGCTCTACTGCAACCAACTATCTCCTCTGTAATTCCAACGTCAACAGCCTAATCAACCAACCTCTCTTCCTTATGAGCCTTCTCCTTTTATATTTCCCCCCTGCCACCTAGACTGCTAGGTCCCGCTTGGTTGTTCTTTCCCTCGGCTGCCGCTCCTCCTTCCTATATGATCACATGGCTTTGTCTTCCGCTGACATCTTTTTGCAACCCCTCTGCAACTTCCTGTTCCTGCTTTGTTGTCCAGCTATCCTTCCCACAAGCTAACCATTGTTGCTGCCACCCATTTCCTCCTTGTTCATTAGCCAAAAAAAATAATCAAAACCTTTGCAAAATAAAAACAAAGGCCTCGACCACAATTCTTTGACTCGTCCCCAATCCAATTCATCTTGATCTCAGCCAACCTTGCTGGTATCTCCATGGGTTCTTCGGTTGGTCGCTGCAATGTCAGTTGTGCTAGTTCTGCTAACTGTTGGGCTATTGTTTCCTTTGTTTTAGCCAATGCTTGCAGGGTGGCATCTACTCCTATTGCACTTTCCTCCTTCTGAGGCTCCCCCATTTCAAACGAAGGCTCCAACTCTGGAACAGCTGCCATGGTTTTCTGCCTAAATTCTCTGTACCTCTGAATGACAGCTTCCCATCCAGTGAGGATTGTGTCGGCTTGTTGAGTGAAGTCCTCAGCCATATTAGACATTAAATCCATTGGTCATTAGCTTTGCAGATTGGCCCATTGTTTTCCTTTTGTGTCGAAAACCTCCTTTAGAGTTAGAACCTGTGTATGGACCGGTGGTCGTAGGTCTCTAATCACCTTCTTAGTTTTTGTTGACTCTTCCTCAATCAAAATGACTTGGTCCTGGATTGCATCGATCTGGTCATTGATCTGTTGTAGGTGGGTGGAATCTATGCAATCCTTTGTGCTCGAGAATAATTCTTGTATCTGCTCTCTCATGGTGTATACTAGGTGATTTTTTAGTGTTAGGCTCCCTGGCATAGCAATCTGCGAGGGCATTAGCTAGTGATTGCTTATTTGCTTCTACCTCGATGATTTTTCCTTCGACAGTCCTCACATATATCTCGACTGTGTCTGTAAGTGCTGATCTTACCATCTCCAGTTTCCTTTTCATGTCGGCATTAGTGGCTACTAGATTCAAGCATGCTGCTTGGATATGGTTGCAACAACTTACCAGTGTGTAGGTTGTGATGTCTGCTAGCGCTTCCGTGTTGGCCTTAATGATCGTTGGCCATAACAATCAAAATCTTTGCATGACCTGGTAAACCTGGGCTTGTAAATCTATTTTTGCCCCGTCTCAAGCGATCTTTCTCTTCTATCACATCCTGCAGTTTCTTTGTCTACTGCACATGCTCCTTAGCCAGATCCTCATGGAGCTTTTTGCCCCTATGTGCTGCTTGTTGTATGAATGTAAATAGCTGCATTGATGACCAGTGTTGTGGTGTGTTAGCTTGCATTGTGCTGGGCTCTGGGAAATGCTGATGTATGGGTAGGATGCTAGCTATGGATTTTTCAGAGTGGGAGGTGGGAAAATGAACGTGCTGTGACTGTGGAGTGAACTGGGGAGTAGGTGGAACAATGGTAGGGTTCAGGACCACTGTAAGATTTATAGGGAAAAGTGGCCGGTACGGTTCAATCCTTTTTCCCTGCAGAATAGTGTTTGGGCTTTCCCCCTTGTGGTGGGTCTGACCTAAGAAGTAGTGATGCTAGTGATGTTGGATGTGTACCACTGGCAGAAGTAGTTTCCTTATCCCACTCCATTGACTCAACTTCCATGTTCATAGTTGTTCATCGTCAGCTAGTTAGGAGGGTTTTTGACAGGGTCACAGAGGTGGAGGCTGTATGCGAGGAGGATTCCTGTGACTGATGTAAGGTGGTGGAAGTGGTGGGAGGAATTTCTTCGACTATGGGGGATGCGGAAACTGAGTGTTTGACTTCATCAGTAAGGTCGACAACTGGAGGTGGTGGAGTAGTTCTTAGCTTTTTAACGGTCAGATTGTGAACGACTCTTTTCTTCTTCAACTTGGGGAATGTTGGCTAGGATGGAGTGTAAGCTACTCCAATGGGGAGCTTCATGGCCAACAGAGTTGTGATGATGGGTGAAAACATAGTAGAACCTTGCAATTTCAAAGGTTTGTTACTCTCACCTGATTGGCCTTGGAAAATTGCAATTATTTTCCTTAGAGTGAACATTTTCTCCGCCATATGAAGCACCATCGGGGGGAGGACATCTTTGGCTGGTCTCTTTCTGCTGCATCTCCCCCTTGTGCCTGTTGCTTTAAGGCCCCGAATAGATAGTTGTATTTACCGTCAGTAATCTCGCAAGCCACCCCTGACCATATCGTACCTCAGTGTGTAGTTTCGCTATAGTCAGAACGAATCTCTGTGGCCTCATCTTGAATGTCTTCGGATGGATGCACCGTGGTCTAAGTTAGGTGTGCGCGTGGGAGGCTCCAAACTAGAATTCTTATGAAAATTCAACCAGCAAAGTCTTAGGTATCCTTTGTGTCGACCTTACTGTAGTTATTATCAATTCATACCAATCTATGAAAGTCATTTCATTTATCCCTTTCATGCTTGAATCCCTCGACGCTCTCCATGGTTCATATCGGAGTGCCAACGGTTATCCTTCGACGATGGGAATCATGTCCCTCTCTCTTGGTAGCCTCCATTTCCACATGGCCAAAGACATTAGAATGTAACCAAACCAAGAATTGGTACTCCATCTATACACATCTTCGCATGCTTCAAATTTTTGTTAAGAACAAAATAAAACCAGTTGAGTGCCTCCCCTTTTCAGCAATGTTTCGCAACTGAAATTGCATCCAATGTGCATTCATTTCTCGAGAAGTTCCTCATGGTTTTTCTTAATATGATGTAGCAGGAAAATCTGATGTCGAATTTGTTTATCATATCAAGCTTTTCCCCTCTTCCACCTCGTTCAGTTCCATATCTTTCATAGTAGTTATCTTCTCTCTGCTTCTTAGCATAACTAGGGGATCAATAGTTATTTATGCTAGCCAGTAGTTTAGTACATTGCATGGCAGCGAATTGAGTGCTGAAAATAGGTAGGCTTCTCAAATTGATTAAGGTTGACCTTTGTAATCCTTTGAAATCCTCCTTGAATCTGGAAGTCTTGGTGTCATCATCCTTTCGGATGTCTTTTGTATAAGCCTCTCTCTTCAGAGTTGGGAACTAGAAGCAATCCGTAAGGTCATTGTCGATTAGAATCACCTTATCGTATTTCCCATACATATTGTCGATCAACTCAATTTGTTCATCTATTGGATCTTGTGGAACTGAGACAATTCCCTTCACCATCTCCCTGCGTCTCTAGTAAACAATTCTCACTTGAGGTTTTTCACTTCTGCCTTTTTGTAGTTGTTCTTTAGAGCGGGCCTAGATTTCTTCTGCTATCTACAATTGAAACTCTGTAATTTCCTTCATTATTCTGTGAGTTAAGTAGCCGTGTTTGACATGACATTTGCCGACTGGACCTTAGCAACTAATTACTTGGTAGCTTTCCCCATGTGTTCTAGCCATACTTTACTGTCGTTAACTGACCTGGACCTAACAACCATGACATGGACTAGGACAGGAAAGAGTGGGTTGCATGGAATATTAATTTTTCTATGATGGGGTTATTTATTAACTAAAATTGTGCTTAACGGGAAAATATTTTGTGGCTCCTACTTGATAGTCGCATTATTGGTTACTTATTATGGAAATGACTACTGGTATGATGGAAAGGACGGGTACAATGTGTGATCATAAAGACTGAAAAAGCGTCTACCTACATGTAACTTGTGGAATATGACTACATGTGTGACTATTAATTCTACTTCCCCCCCGACCATAAATGGGTTGCGACGTGATGATATTTTTGTCGCAACCTTATTGAAAATTTTTCTTATTTCTATGAAAATGATAAAAAGCATGACTATAATGAGCTACTTAACATGACTGAGTAACTCTTATTATGTCCTACCTACTTGCAGGCTCATTTACAAGACCCTCTTCATCTTGAATTTGTGTTTGATTATTTATGGAAGGGCTTGAGGCTTGCGCCATTTACCCATTCGTGTAGCATGATTCCGTCCAGTTGCACCAACCTTACTGCTCTAGAATCTCTGATTTCTATAACTATGAACAGGCCTAGCCAGTGCATCTGCAGTTTCCCTGGGAATTTTTGAAACTTTTTGTCATATAGTAGAACCTGATCCCCAATTTCGAATGTCTCTTTCCTGATATTCCTATCGTGCCAAGATTTTTGCCTTCTCTACTCCACTAACTGATGAAACTTAGCCAAGAATTAGGATTTATCAAGTTCCATTAGCTGACTCAGTATTTCTCTCAATGCCATATTGTTTGTCATTCTTGTTGTTTCAGATATGAACATGCCTGTTATTATGAACTTTGCTGGCACCACTGCTTCCTTTCCGTATACTAACTGAAATGGTCTTTATTTATGAAGTCTCTTCACCGTTGTTCTGTATAGCCATAGAGTTGCTGGTATTATCTCATCCTAGTCTTCGTTGTTTGCTGATATGATCTTTGATGAACCTTTCTCAAAGATTTTGTTGAATGCTTCAACAGTTCCATTGGCCTGTGGATGATATGCACTACTTTTGTTATGCTAAGTCATGAAAATCTTTAGAAGAGCCTCCATAATTTCATTTATAAAATACATTCCTTGCTCACTTGTGAGACTCTTCGAGTATCCAAACCTCGAGATTATGTTCTCAAAATAAAACCTTGTGGCTCTGTCTGCTATACAACCCCTAACAGTTGCTGCTTCTGATCACCTGGTGAGGTATTCAAATTCAGTTATTATGTATCTTGTGCGTGAATGCCTTGCTGGTGGTGTAATGGGTCTAATGAAATCTATTGCCCATATATTTGCACTATGTGAATGGGATTTAAACGAATCTCATCCTGTCAGGAAGGCTTCCCAACTCTTTGACAAACATCGTAGCTCTTAGCATATCCTTTAGAATATTTATGAATGGTTGGCCACAATAGTCCTACTTGCAGTATCTTCCTTGTGGTGGATTTACCTCCCACATGACATTCCCATAATACATATTATCTTTCATGCTGAAGTATGCAATGCCTCAATACTTGATCTAAGCCCATTTTGTAGAGGTGTCCTGTGATTTGGTTGCTAGTGACAATGCTTCCCCATCCCAAGTGCTTATGCTGTCCATTTCGAAGCAACAAAATGATGCTTTGATATCGACAAGGAATAAAGATTATGGGAATCCACAGTTGTCGAACAACAAGGTTAATGATCAACCTAGTAGTTCGAAAACAACTTCAACCAAAGTTGTGCCACCCATCATTCTTGAGCTAACGATAAAACCGCCAAAGGTAGTAGTACACAAATCGACATTTAATCCTCTTGCCAGAGAAGCACAAAATTATAATATAATAGAGGACCTGGCCCAATCTCCGTCTGTTATGTTGACACTTGAGATACTGCAAAATTTCCCCTCCCAGAAGCAGGCTCTATTATCAACAATAGGTGGGATTGACCCAATGGATTCCAATCTTGTGGCCTTTAATCATAAAGGATATGATTAAAGGATATGACCCGCAATTACCATCTCAACTCGCTTTCCTTATTCAAGTGAAATCCCTCAAAAAAATTGTTCATCGAACAATTATTGATGAAGTGGCATCTACATGTATTATGTCAATAAGTTGTTGGAAAACTTTGGGCTCACCACCCTTGTCGCGATCGTCAGTGACATTAAAAGCATTTGATGGACGAACATACACTCCATATGGGATTTTAAGTAACTTGCAAGTCGAACTGGGGGGAAAAACAATAGAAATTAATGTTGAAGTTATCGATGGAAACCTTGATTACAACATCCTACTGGGAAGGCCCTCAATATGTGCTATGGCTACTGTTGTGTCGACATACTTAAGAAAGATTGCATTTTCTTTTCAAGGAGGGATTACAATCATCGACCAACAAACATTTCTCCCCAACAGTTCACAAGTTACGGGAATCATTCCGATGATCCATAGAATCTCTCAGTCACTTCAAAATATCAGAGTAGGCCTACTAAAAGACCCTACATTGATGGGTACTTTTGCCCTACCATCTCCAAACAATCTGGCGGAAGTGGCCACGGTGGAAACCTGAAATATGATATCTTCTATATCTAAAAGATTTAGAATATTCATAAACATTTTGTCAGCATCGATCATTGCCATTTTATAAATATTGTAGCAATCAATTTTCTTGGCCTGGGGGGCAAACCCAAATCAACGCTTATTGACTGTTTGGATAGATAGGTCTAAGGAATATGGCACCTCTTCAGATCCTTGGTTGCATGTACATTCTACAGATGAAGGAATCATTTAGTCAATGATGATAGGAGAGGCACCATGGGAAGATTACCACCATCATTCCCATCTTCCAGATTACCATGAAGATTATTCCAGCAACGTTAATCATCCTTCAGTTTTTGAATTTCTATTAAATATTGTAAATACGGTGGATTATGAGGATAGTTCTTTTCCCGTGTCAACCTCATTAAAAATTGAAACAAGTCCCTTTCCAAATCAAGTCTTTAATTATGATCTCGTAAAATCCAAGTCGAATCTTTCAAAGATCTCGAAGGTAAACCTTCATTCCAACCACCTATTTGAATGCAATGAAGCTTGGGGGGCATGCATCTCGATTTGCATCACTATGCTGGGGGCATGCAAACTTACAACAAGCATAGTTTCTCATTTCAAGCTTGTGTAAACATGAAACCAAATCTGAGCATATGTTGTCGCAGGGTTCAAGCTCATTAAAAAATAAACCCGCCACGAGTATTGTTACCGCAGGGTTCAACCTCGTTAAAAAAGAAACCCGCCACGAGCCGTTTTACGTCAAGTTCAAGCTCGTTAAAAATTAAACCTAGAAATGAGCATATGTTCCACAAGAATTTAAGCTCATTAAAAAATGAACCCACCTCCGGTAAATAACCATTGCAAACGCATTATCATCAGCTTTTGAGCCTTGGTCATGTTCTTACCATCACCTCCACTCTGTTTTTAGCCGATCATATGCCTTCATTTGATTGTTTACCCTTTTGAGGAATAGCTACGACGAGTGATTCTGTTAGAGATCCTCTTAACCCTGCCATGATTGGAAAATTCCAAACCTTACCTGGAACTAGCTTCTACTTGAAAATGTCACTCGTTCCTCAAAAAATGAGTCTCCTTTAAGCTCTTTTCATATGACTTGTAAAATATGAAAAGATTGCCAAGCAATTGGCCTCTCCAGCTCGTTAAAATGATCAGAAGTGTTATCCCTCCTCTAGATTTTAATCTTTTTGGACCTGAGGGATCATTACACAAAACGATCGAGCGCTCTTCTTGTTCGGCTTGTTAAAACTATCGAAAATTCATTCCTTTCGTATTATTTTATACTTTTTCGGACTTAGGGGATTATATGACAAAAAATGATTACTAGAGTTTCCTTTCCGTCCCTTTTCAGACTCTCTAAAATTGAAAATGGATCGATTTATCTTTGTCTTTAAACTTGTTAAAACCAATAGCGACAAAGTTGTCTATATAGACAAGAACGAGTTTCACCGTCACTAGACTTGTTAAAACATAGCGACGGGTTTGCTTGAAGGGAAAATTATAGAACAAGCATATGTTATCCTCCTCAAGCTTGAAAGAAATAAAGAGGTACTGGTTAGCAATGACTGGTGAAAAATTGGGAAGAAAACTTGAAGAAACTTTATTGGTAGCAAGTCACTCTTGAACATGACATTTTCACTCCATCACCATGATTGAGTCGGGTTGGGTTATTCTATTCACTGGTCATATCACCATTGGTCCACTGTACCATCCATATTTGGGGTTAACTCTAGCAATCCACTTCAGTGTCACCGATATGTTCAAGAGAAGTCGCTCAGAGAATTCACCAACCCAGCTTGTGTCTCATCCACTACAATACCTTCATGCTTCATTCTTTCATGACCGCCACACTGAACCTTGTGTCATTAGATCATTTTCACCTCCACAAAATCATTTGCTCCATTTTGTGTCGTAGATGTGGGATTCATTAATGCCCTCCTACAATGGGTCACTTCTTGTCGACATCAGCTCATTATCCAAGAAGTCTACCTAGGAACAACCCTTTCAGTACCTTGAAGCTTGCGTGCCTCAATGGCAAGTTTCTCACTTCCGGTGACAGGTTTACATCTTTGACCGAAATAATTTGCATGGTGTTCGATGCCAAGTCCCATTTTCACACCACGTGAATTTTACTACCGTACCTTGAGGGTCATCATCATTATCGGTGATTCCTCTCACACCTGTTAACAACTTACATCATTGGCCGATAATCAGGCGATGTCTTTCCATGTTCAACTCTAGAACATCTTTTCACATGGATCAACTTGTACTTCAGGCGAAGATTGAATGAGTTTGAAGACCCCAGATCTAGTTTCATCCATCCGGTCTGTGATATATTCGGGAAAATAAAGACATCAAATGTACATCATTGCTGCACAGATGATCATCCAGATCAAAGGATGATGGCTCTATTAGAATCATCAGTCTGCCACACAGACAGTTGTCTGTCCTATGTGCATGAAAATGAATTTATAAAGCTGAGCATGGGAATGCCCACCTCATCTAGATCATGAAAATATTATGAAGATAATGTATTGTATTGTATCTTATTACAGGTCACCTTCCAGGTTGAAGAACCTTGGATCCTCATGATAAAGCATTTCACCCGACATCAAAAGGATTTACAACCTCATGCTTTAGGGGGCAATTGTTATAGACATATTTGAGCACTGAAACCGCAATCATATATGTCCATAAACCAAGGGCTTATGAGTCCCTAAAAGTGTTGTTTCATACCATAAAGGAACAAGGTCAGCTGATTACATCATCTCCTAGAAGTTTTCCATGGAAAACTGCTCGGAACTAGTCAAAACTGGACCATACAGATTGTTCAGTGCTAAGGGTGTGATGCATGTCACCTACCACATGCAAAAAAGTGTGATGCATACTTAAAATCCATTTTTTAGGGTGCGATGGGCAAGAATAGACAAATGGTAGAGACAGTTTGCAAGATGGATGATCATGGAATCTTCCAAAAACTTCTCCTGTGACACTTGCCTCTCTGGATTCTCCCAAGGATGAGTAAGAGATCATGAATCTCCAAGTGGAACCAAGAACTATCAAAGAGAGGACACTAATCAAAATCCCAGAAGCTGACTCACCCCCCTACAAACATATATATATGGATCCCTCATCCCAGAGATCTAAAGGTTGGAATTTTGTATCTTGTAAGGAAGTGCTATTGGTTTCTTGGTGGAAGATCATAGTGTTGGGTTATCTAAGATTTTCATGAGGTGAAGAAGGGCTTTCATGCTGGAAGGATGATGCTGGGTCAGATCAATCGGTTGTAATCCTATTTTTTACTCTTTTTATCAATAAAGCTATTCAAGTTTTCCTCCACATTCTTGTATGTTTCATGATATATGCATTGGTGTGGTCAATATATATATGGTCCTATATTGTTTATGATTGTAGATCTCTGTACTTTGATGGTATTATGTTGCTTTGACTTTACAGGTGCTCTTTGAAGCAAGGTAAGAGAGGAAGGAGTGGCAAATATCTGTGAGAGGGGAGAGGAAAAAAGCAAGGAGCCAAGTGAAACTGAGGTTGGTACTGTTTGCTTCTCTCTCATCTACTTTTCATAAAGGAAAATGAAAGTAACTTTAGTTTGTTTGTTTCTAAGATAGCTACCCATCTTAGTGGGACTAGCAGCTATGAATGGACACTAGATTTCCCGATAACAAAATGGCGACTCCACTGGGGAGTGAATAGCTTGTTTTTTTGTCTATATTTGTTTGCTTTATAAACTACAGACAGAGCCCGAAGTTAAGCTAGCTAGCCTTCGAACTGCATTTGCTATGCAAGTGCAAAGTAGATCAATGCTGCTTATAAACTTAACAATTGATTTGAAAACATCCTAATTGCCTGGGTGGTGGCTCAAGTAACCTAATTAGATCAGCCCCTGTGATTTTCATTTACTGACTATCATTATCTCGGCCTGAATCCCTGAAGTAAACTACAAACTATGACCAAAAACCAATTTGAAGTCTTGTCCCTGGACCATCGCACCTTCTCCTCTTGGCAATCTAGATGCATCGCACCTCCTGTGTGCAGTAGGTGAGATGCATCCCTGTTTCCATGTGTTACAGGTGCGATGATCAGATAAGACTGTTTCTGCCTCCAGATTTTGGTTTTTTCTTCACTCTTTTTAGCTTTATTCAGGAGTTTTGTTGTCTGTGATCAGTATACCATTGTGGAAACTCCCTTCCTTTGCATTATTAAGCCTCCATTTTACAAATAATTCTGAATGTTTTTATGTATTGTTCGCCATTTACAGTTCTCCTTTACAAAGAAGTAGCTTGATTGAACTATCATCTTTTGATTTGGAAGTGTCGCAAGTGTCATTTTTAGTCAAAGAAAATAATCCTAATCTTCTTGATGGTCAATTACATTATTACTCTTGTATTTGATTTGAATTAATAGTATTTCAAGTGTCGAAAGCAATTTTCAATTCAAAATCGCAAAGTGTCGTCCTTGTCTTCCTTTCGTATTTTGAAGAGAAAATCGTTAGTGCTGTCACTTTGAAAAGAAAATTCAGATTTGTACTTAGCACTCTTTTTGTCATTCAAACATTAAGAAAGCAAAAAACAAATACATACATGTGCATTTGCATCTGGACTGCTTGTTGATTCTGATTTAGGACAGTGCGTCTAGTGTGTGCTCTCCGCTCTATGTTGAAAGAATCTCACTTCTCTTTCGTTAGTAGCTAGGATTTTCATTGCAAAAAGAAGAATAAACGACTGTTTATCATCTTAGATTGCATTTTAGGAATTGTATATCTACATCACGTGGTGAACCTTAAAGGCAAACTTCTTAAGAAAGATCAAATATAAAATAAATTCAATGAACATAAAAACGCTTTGGAACGTAACGCACAACATTTAGAAGTCGAGGCTAGAGACGTATTCCAATGTCGTAAAGCCTGGTAACTATCGCTTTCATTGAAGGTTGAGTGATTCCTCCTCTTTCAAATGAAAAGTTCTAGTACGGACTTGTGCTCCCACATACTGTCGAGTATATATTGGGAGACCACAATAGGCTATATCTTTTATCCTTAGGAAGCTGTGTTTGCCACCCTATCCATTGCAATGTGCTGAACACAACATTCGAGGAGATTGACTGCCGTATTGTAAAAAGTATTTTGCAATTTTGTGATTGGTTTGGTAATCCCTTTTTCTAGATTTCCAGAGTAGTCTCTTTCATTCCTTTCCAGACTCCTTAAAGGAAAATGTCCATCTGAGCACTTTTCACTTTAGGCTCATTAACAATCGAAGGAAAATAGAGTCATCTTTAGCTTTTTCTCAACTCTTAAAATTGAAAAAGCAAGTTGTGTCAAAGCATCTAAAATTCATTTAATTCGGAATCACATTTTACCCTTTATTTTGAGTAGATCAAGTAATCCGCAATCCTGGAAGAAAGTCAATCGAAACCCCGTCGTTCGCAGAGACTAACGAGTCAACCATCTTTGACTCTGGAAACGAAACTATCCCAGACAAAGCGAACTCGTTTAACCGGATCAAAGTCCCCTGGTTTGCTTGGAACTTGTGTTCCAACATCCTCAGGGACTCCAGTTACTCCAACCATTTCTAGTATCCCTGCCTTTACAGAAGAAGTTCTGCAACCACAAGAGGACATTAGAACTGATCCTAGTGTAATAGTAAACACTTCCATTCCTGAATCGACTCCATATATAGTTGATTCAGAAGGTGTTATCCCTCCAACATCTATCGCTGAAGAGTCTATACCTTCTTCGGCACCAGAAATATTTTATGGACCTGACGGTCTACCTCTCCCACCTGGATTGACTGCTATAGAAGATATTGTGGAGGATCTTCCATCTAGTGCTCCATCGCATTTTGGAGCTAGGATTACCCTATATAATTCTTCATCAGAAGTTAGTCTCCCTTCATCGCAAGTTCCTGTAGAATCGCTAGGAAGTCTTTTGTATAGAATAGATATGTCTAAACAACCATCAACATCCAGGACTATGTCATCTGACGCATTAGTAGCAGAACCTCCTGCTGCTACTCCAGCAATGTTTACCAGTGTACCATCTGTCCCAACTAGCTCTCAACCGCTAGATGGAGTCCATCCAGGGACTGTTCCGACAGTATGGTCTATTCCCGTTTGTTCGTCCAGAATAATATCTAGAATCTCTTATGTTGAGTCTCAGTAAATTGAAACTTCACAACAGTATCAATTTGGGAAGTTCGGTCCCCAAAGGCAAATCTTTCCTTTGAGCACTAGATTACTGCCATATGGGGGGAAGTATGCCCTTTCATTGTTTCCTCTGGGAGAACAATGATATGGGAGTTCACAACGGAATTTGGGTTATGCTGGAATTACATCCAGTAGTTGGGTGCCAATATTGCCTCAACAACCAAGAGTTGTATACTCAATGCAACAAAGTCTACCTGTGTCAAATATCCCCACTACACTGGCTATTGTGATGGTGTCGCAAGTACAAGCATTTCCTGTTGTATGCCAACCTCAAGTTTCTCAGGTCATAATACAACAGCCTCTTGTCTCCATGATGCAACCACAATCACCGATTGGTGGCTCCTTAACTGGAGTGACCTAGGCTCAAATGGGTACTATTACCCCTCATCTTGGTCAAACAACCAGTATTGGGCGACAACAAATGGCTTCACAACCATGGCTGGTACAATATCAACAACCTTAATTCCAACAAGCTTACTGAGGACTTGAGCAACAAAGCTTTGCGGGTAATGGGCAGCTGTATATTTAAAATGGTCAACATCAATCATATCATAATGGTTATGCCCATGAGCCTTACCAAAGTTATCAACATCAAATACATTTTGCTGGTATGCAAAGATCCACTGCTCAGGCGATCCTGTCTTATCCTGGGTATGCTTCGCCAAACCTGAATCAATAGTTGCCTTTCGTGGCAACTTTAGAGTTACCAAATCTAAATCGGCTAACAAACGATCCAATTGCTTATGCCCCTTGGTGGCCGATGATTCCTCATAAACTTCCGTCAGATATTCCTAAATTTAATGGAAATCCGGGTGAAAACCCATTGAATCATGTGATGACCTTTCATCTGTGGTGTTCATCCAACACTCTCAATGATGATTCAATTAGGCTTCACCTTTTTGAGCAACGTTAACTGGTCTGGCAGTAAAATGGTACATCGAATTGCCTAGAGATTCATTCAATAACTTCAGTGCCCTTGCCACAACCTTTTTAACCCATTTTCAGTTACCAATAAGGTAAGAAACAAGAACATAGCTTGTTACCAATTTTAAGCAAACAACGACCACTCACATATCTAATCATATTCATGAGTGGCGACATTGTCGTAGAATGGTAAAAACATATGTTCCTGATCAGCTGCTAGCCGAATGGTTTATTAAGTCATTATTACCTTCTATTACAGAAGATGTGGCAAAGGGAGGGGTCATCACTGAAGAGCAAGTCATTTCTCGTGCGCAATATCTAGACTTGATCTATATTCTGTCTGGCACGCTCTACGATAAAATCCTTGATGCTCCTAGATTGGAGTTCTCCATTCCTTCTCCTCCTAAATCAAACAAAGACTCTCATGCTGGCGATGGCATGATAGGTACAACTAGCACAAAAACCGTAATGGCCGCATCAAAGAAAGCTCGTAAGGTTTCTAGTCAAAATGCAAATGAGAAACTTCCTGCCTCGGGGGTAAATGCCATGTCAACTAACAAAGGCAAAGAATCGAAGTAACCAGGAGGCAAGAAGGAAAAGAAAGGGAAAAAGAAGAAATAGGAGGAGTTGTCTCCTGAAAACTCTTCTGCAAACCCTTCTGGAGAAAGGAAACCAATTCATCCATGCTTTATATGCGACGAGGATCATTGGACGAAAGACTATCCACATAAACCTGAGCTTACGAAATTCTTCAAGAATTCAAAAACCTCAGCGATATTGACTGATCCGTTTCCAAACCCAGGAACCAATCTTGTTGCTAGTGACAATGCTTCCCCATCCCAAATGCTTATGTTGTCCATTTTGAAACAAAAAATGATGCTTTGATATCGACAAGGAATAAATATTACGGGAATCCACAGTTGTCGAACAACAAGGCTAATGATCAACCTAGTAGTTCGACAACAATTTCAACAGAAGTTGTGCCACCCATCATTCCTGAGCAAACGATAAAACCGCCAAAGGGAGTAGTACAGAAATCAACATTTAATCCTCGTGCCAGAGCAACACAAAATTATAATATAATAGAGGACCTAGCCCAATCACCATCTGCTATGTCGACACTTGAGGTACTGCAAAATTGACCCTCCCAGAAGCAGGTTCCATTATCAACAATAGGTGGGATTGACCCAACGGATTCCAATCTTGTGGCCTTTAATCATAAAGGATATGACCCGCATTTACTACCTCAACTCGCTTTCCTTATTCAAGTGAAAGCCCTCAATAAAGCTATTCATCGAATAATTATTGATGAAGCGACATCTACATGTATTATGTCAATGAGTTGCTAGAAAAATTTGGGCTCACCACCCTTGTCGTGATCGTCAACGATGTTAAAATCATTTGATGGATGAACATACACTCCATACAGTATTTTAAGTAACTTGCAAGTCGAACTAGGGGCAAAACAGTAGAAATTGATGTTGAAGTTATCGACGGAAACCTCGATTACTACATCCTACTGGGAAGGCCCTGGATATATGTTAGGGCTGCTTTCATGTCGACATACTTCAGAAATATTGCATTTCCTTTTCAAGGAGGAATTACAATTGTCGACCAACAAACATTTCTCCCCAACAGTTCACAAGTTATGGGAAGCATTCCGATGATCCACAGAAGCTCTTAGTCGCTTCAAAATATCAGAGTAGGCCTACTAAAAGACCCTACATTGATGGGTACTTTTGCCCTACCGCCTCCAAACAATCTGGTGGAAGTGGCCATGGTGGAAACCTGCAATATGATATCTTCTATATCTAAAAGATTTGGAAGATTCCTAAACCTTTTGTCAGCATGGATCATCGCCATTTTAGAAATATTGTAGGAATCAATTTTCTTGGCCTTGGGGGCAAACCCAAATCAACCCTTATTGAGTGTTTGGATAGATAGGTCTAAGGAATATGGAACCTCTTCAAATCCTTGGTCGCATGTACATTCTATAGACGAAGGAATCATTCAGTCAATGATGATAGGAGAGGCACCATGGGAAGATTACCACCATCATTCCCATCTTCCGGATTACCATGAAGATTATTCTAGCAACCTTAATCATCCTTTAGTTTTTGATTTTCTATCAAATACTGTAAATACGGTGGATTCTGAGGATAGTTATTTTCCTGTGTCAACCTCATTAAAAATTGAAAAAACTCCCTTTCCAAATTGAGTCTTTGATTATGATCCCGTAAAATCCAAGTCGAGTCTTTCAAAGATCTCGAAGGTAAACCTTCATTCCAACCACCTCATTGAATGCCATGAATCTTGGGGGGCATGCATCTCGATTTGCGTCACTATGCTGAGGCATGCAAACTTATAACAAGCATAGTTTCTCATTTCAAGCTTGTGTAAACATGAAACAGAATCTGAGCATATGTTGTCATAGGGTTCAAGCTCGTTAAAAAATAAACCTACCACGAGCAGTGTTACCGCAGGGTTCAAGCTCATTAAAAAATGAACCCACCACGAGTAGTTTTACGCCAAGTTGAAGCTCGTTAAAAATTAAACCTAGCAATGAGCATATGTTCCACAAGAGTTTAAGCTTAGTAAAAAATGAACCCACCTCTGGTAAATAACCATTGCGAATGCATTATCATTAGCTTTTAAGGCTTGGTCATGTTCTTACCATCACCTCCACCTTGTTTTTAGCTGGTCATATGCCTCCATTTGATTGTTTACCCTTTTGAGGAACAGCTGGGATGAGTGATTCTGTTATCCATCCTCTTAACCCTGTTGTGATTGGAAAGTTCCAAACCTTACCTGGAACCAGATACTACTCGAAAATGTCACTCGTTCCTCAAAAAACGAGTCTCCTTTAAGCTCTTTTCATCTGACTTATAAAATATAAAAAGTTTTTTGAGCTATTGGCCTCTCCAGCTCATTAAAACGATCGGGAGTGCTATCCCTCCTCTAGATTTTAATCTTTTTGGACTTGAGGGATCATTACACAAAAATATCGAGTGCTTGTCTTGTTCAGCATTAAAACTATTGAAACTTCATCCCTTTCATATTATTTTATACTTTTTTGGACGTAAGGGATTATATGACAAAAAGGGATTACTGGAGTTTCCTTTCCGTCCATTTTCAAACTCTCTAAAATTGAAAAAGGACCGAGTTATCTTTGTCGTTAAACTTGTTAAAACCAATAGCGACAAACTTGGTCTATACAGACAAGAACGTGTTTCACTGTCGCTAGACTCATTAAAACATAGTGACGAGTTTGCTTGAAGGGAAAATTATAGAACAAGCATATGTTATCCTCCTCAAGCTTGACAAAAATAAAGAGGTACTAGTCAGCAATGATTGGGGAAAAATTGGGAAGAAAACTTGAAGAAACTTTATTGGTAGCAAGTCACTCTTGAACATGACACTTTCACTCCATCACCATGATTGAGTCGGGTTGGGTTATTCCGTTCATCGGTCATATCACCATTTGTCCACCGTACCATTCATCTTTGGGGCTAACGCTATCAATCTACTTCAGTGTCACCGATTTGTTCAAGAGAAGTTGCTCAGAGAATTCACCAACCCATCTTGTGTCTCATCCGCTGCAATACCTTCAGGCTTCATTCTTTCATGACCACCACCCTGAACCTTGTGTCATCAGATCATTTTCACCTCCACAAAATCATTTGTTCCATTTCGTGTCAAAGATGTGGGATTCATTAATGCCCTCCTACGATGGGTCACTTCTTGTCGACATCAACTCATTATCCAAGAAGTTGACCTAGGAACAACCCTTTCAATACTTTGAAGCTTGCATGCCTCAATGGCAAGTTTCTCACTTCTGGCGATAGGTTACAATGACCTTCGATCGAAATATTTTGCATGGTGTTCGCCGCCAAGTCCCATTTTCATACCACGTGAATTGTATTGTCGTACCTTGAGGGTAATCATCATTATAGGTGATTCCTCTCGCACTTGTTAATAGCTTACATCATTGGCTGGTAATCAGGCGATGTCTTTCCATGTTCGACTCCAGAACATCTTTTCACATGGATCGACTTGTAATTCAGGCGAAGATTGAATGAGTTTGAATACCCCGGATCTAGTTTCATCCACCCGGGCTGCGATATATTCGAGAAAAAAAAGACATCAAATGTACATCATTGCTACACAGATGATCATACAGATCAAAGGATGATGGCTCTATCAGAATCATCAGTCTGCCACACAGACGGTTCTCTGTCCTATGTACATGAAAATGAATTTATAAAGCTGAGCATGGGAATGTCGACCTCGGTGTGGAGTACCAAGGAAGGTATGTTTTGATGGTCATTTCGGTATCTTTTCATGAAAACTCAAAAGCCTTTTGCATGGGAAACTTAGATAATAATAAGAACTTATAACAAAACACGAGAAATTAATAAGAAGCACTGATAAACATCGTTTCTATGTGCAGGAGGGTGAAGAAGCAAAAGGTGGCCATTCGAAAAGTAAAGATAAAGACAAGCTAACTGCTGTCCCTGTGACGGGAGACCGGAAACGAACCAGATCGATACGGATCAGCCCAAAACAGGAAGCGGAGATACCAGTGCGGAACAGAAGAAGGAAGAAGTAACGCAACATTAATGATTTTGCATATCCCTCAGGATCTTAGATCTCAAGGGATCTATGTTTTAACCTATTTCTGTATCTAGATGTCTCTGCCATCCCTCTTATAAAAAGGGATAGCATTGTTGGTTACGGGGGGTAATTTTTGGAAAGGGTGTAATTTCTTTGAAGAAAGATCTGGACTATGATCTTTATGTTCTGTTGAAGACTTGAGTTTCTGTACTTTTATTGCATGCTTTAATACAGACTTGTTCACTTTTTATCTTTGAGCCTGGGATTCATCTTAAGCGGTGTACCCCTGGAGGCTAAGGGTCCAGCCCTGGAGGACACTTGCTCTTGTCTTATTACGCGTGGTTTCCGTGTGGTTTGTTCATAAAAGTAATCTGGTAATCTACTGTGTTTTGAGAATATTCTATTACATGCTTCATTGTGATTAAGTCATTTCATGTTCTTGAACTTTATATCGATGCTATGTTATTTGATCAACTCTTTAAGTATTGATTAATTCCACAGGACACTGTTACTTTATTACAGAATTCTTCATGATTGTATTTTACATTATAACAAGTCATCTGGAAAAGTCTGTTTCACATGGTTATTGAATGTGACTATTCTTTATTATGAGATGCAGTCGTATGTGTTTTAACAGAAGCAGATTAAGTATGGTGTGTTTCTAAGGTTCTATAGTATTGTTCTATCATATAAGATTGAGAGATTGATGTTTTGATTGGCATGATTAAATAGATTTGCAGCTTAAAGGACTTGGTTATTGTTTATTTCAATTGTTGTTCTATTCTTGAATTGTTGTTCCATTTACTTGTTGTTCCATTTACTTGCTGTTCCATTTATTTGTTGTTCCATTTACTTGTTGTTCCATTTATTTGCTGTTCCATTTCCAGATTGCTAATTTGTTGTTTCTTGAGGACAGACTTAGGCTGTAGTGGACTCCAGCATCTGCTACCTGGTCCCCAGACCTCTGATCTGCTCCCATCAACTATGAAAGGGATGTGTTATTGCTACCAAGCCCTTGGCTGATGTGCTGTTCCTTTTCATTACCATTTCTTTTATCTGTTGTTTCATTTCTAATCATTAAGAACAATCCTAGGCTGTAGCGAGCCTAGCGTCTGCTATTTGGCTCCCAGACCTCTGATCTATTCTCATCAGTTATGAAAAGGATGGGTTATTGTTGCCGAACCTTTGGCTGATATAATACTTGGTGTGATTTGGTCTTTTGAAGTAGTTAAGTTGTAGGTTTGCATTACTTTACTTGCATAGCTTTTGAATAGTTGTACTATAAGCATTACTCTGGCAAATGCTAGCCTCAGACTGAGACACCCTTTGAAATAACTAGACGATCCCGGATTGACATATTAATGTAAGGTAACTAGAGGTGAAAGAGATATTTGTTATAGCTCTACATTTTGGCGCCGTTGCCGGGGAAGGAGTGTAGCCATTTGTGTTTTCCAGGGTAGTGTACGAACCTGCTAGGGAAGAATTGGGTTCTGAAAACGGAAGGTAAGAACCTACGTGCGGAGCATGTAAAAGCCCTGCTCCTTTGCCCACTTTCCTGCAGATTTGTTGTTATCTGCTTAAAACTTGGTAGTTAAATTGAGTGCATGACTAAGCAGAAAAAGCTAGAGAAAAATCCCAAACCGTTACCAAAACCAGAAAAAGCTAAGGGACCGGTGACCCTTGGTCGATCGACATACATAGACGAAATCTATAAGAAATCCGAATCTCAGCCTTCAATAGGACCCAGGAAAGTTACTTCCAAACAACCTACTAGTTCCCTTCAGGCCTCAGGCTCACCATCTAAAGCTTTTGCTGAGGTGCATAGTCAGACTGACGAACATGACTTTCAAGAAATTGAAAATTCTATTCCCGAACGACTGCAGGAAGGTAACCTAAGTAATCTCTGTGAAGGAGAAGGGGAAACAGGGGAAGTTGGAGAGCCAAGATCTCCTCTTAGGATAACTCAGCCATTAAGTAGTCCCGACAAGGGGAGTGCGGTAAAAATTATTATTGAGGATACCCTATTTCTTCAGACATAAATTCTAGACAGAGGAAGTGCTATTAAAACAGTTCCTATTAAAAACATTCCTCAACCTAGGAATACCCTCTTAGATCTTCCGGAAGGGTGTTGGCATATATTTGATCCAATGGCTCAAAATCCGCCAAACACCCAAACTTCTACATTACAATACCCCATAGTGGATTCTGCAGCAAATGCTCCCATGAAAGCAATCCCCCTTCAACACATCCCTACATTTCACGGACTCATATAAGAGGACCTCGATGCATTCTTATTCGAATTTGATGTGCTATGCAGGGGGTATGATTACACCATTGACCCCCAGAAACTCAAATTGTTCCCCTCCATTTTGAAAGGGGCAGCTTTAAGATGGTTTATGGGATTAGGTGGTGGAGCTATAAATAACTGGGAACAAATGAAAGAGTCTTTCCTAAAGAAATATCAAGATAACAGTAGGTCTAGAGAACTAAAAGATGAAATATTCCAAAAGATAGCTAGACCAAATGAAACATTAGAAGAATACGTGGAACGTTTCCAGTATAATCTGCAAAGATCCCCTTATGCATCGTTTCCTTTACCTGATAATGTGTTGAAAACAACATTAATAAGGGGCATGAAAGAACAGTGGATTGAAACATTAAACATTATGGGGAAAGGGGATATATATCAGGAAAGTTTCGCTGACATAATTGATTTATGTATCAGGAGTTCGAGAGGTAGTACACGAATCAAACCAGCAGAACATGATTGATTTGCACGGGAAAACAAAATTTCATCCGAAGGAGTAACACGTGTGTAAATTGGGAATTTATTTGAAAATTTTAAAACTGATATACTAGGAACACTGACTACACAATTGGATGTTTTGCAGGCTAAGCAGAAACAAATGGAGGCAGAACAAAATTTAGCAATTTTCTGCCCTAGGTGTAGGAAGAAACATAGCCATAAGGAGTGTCCATTAGATATAGTTCAGACATGCGCCATTTGTACAAGGGATCACTCTACAGAAAGTTTTCCCTCATTACCTGGACTGAAAGCGGTATATAAGGAAGCAGAAGAAGAACCAGAGGCAGTATATCTACTCAACCAGTGTCGTCAATGGCAGCCACGACAAACTAGTATGTTTTTAGACCCAGCTTCTTCTTTTCAGTATCCGCAGTACAATACTCAACAGTATAATACATGGCAAAGTTAGTTTCAACCCGCATTTCCAAATTGGTCATCACAGTCGTACCCTTCTGCAAACCCGTGGCTAAATCCGACAAGCCAATCTGGCTAGTCAAATCCTCCTTATCCCCCACTATACTGGCAGAACAACCCATATCCACTGCAATGGACTCCCCCCACTTCACAAAGTTCAGTCTGGCAGAATAACTAGAAGAGACTAACACAGCAACCAGTAGGAAACATTCCTTTCCCTCAACCTACACTGCCAACTTTACAGCAAAACCCCCAATCTAATCTCAGACCCCAACTCCCAGCCCAGCCCAATCCCAATCCAAATAATAGACCGGTCCAAGCACTCCAAATTTTAGAAACACCAAAAGAAGGACCCGATCTGAGGGAGTGCAATGATATGTAGCTAAGATCTGGGCGTATTATTCAAAGAGAGGGAAACAAAACAGTTCAGATTGAAGATCAGTTACCTAGAGAACAATTGTTACAAGAAGAGGATGAAAACAGACAAAAAACTCAGAATAAAACAACTACATCCTCTCCTCCGTTCCCAGAACGTTTAGTTATACCGCGACCTATACACCAACCTAATTTTGACATTCTGGGAGAATTACAAAATTTGTACATAAAAATTCCATTCCTTTAGGCAATTCAGGATATCCCAATATACGCTAAAACTATCAAGGAATTGTGCATAAAAAGACCGAGAAGGAATGTAATAGATAATCCAAGAGTTCAAGTAGTCAGCACTTTATCTGACCTATTATCAGGAAAGGAAACACCTATTAAGTATGAAGACCCAGGTAACCCAATAGTAACTGTTCAAATTTATGGAAAAACCTTAACCAATGCTTTAGTTGACCTTGGAGCTGCAATTAATATATTGACCACGTCTACTTGCCAAAAATTAGGAATTACGTCTACAGAACCCACTTCAACTTTTCTGATAATAAACCCTAAAACCCGACTAGATGGACATCCATTGATCTTAGGAAGGCCTTGGCTCGCTACCGCTGATGCCTATATTGGCTTTCGGCAAGGAAACATGATCATAACTAAGGGGGCAGATATTAAGAACTTAGTACTATATCCCCCAGCGTAGCCAAGCATCACAATAGTCAAAACTAATAGGCACCCTGTATCATATCTTACTGACAACATTAGATCTCCATTAACTATACAAGAGGCGCTAGAGTTTAAAAATCAAACAGAAGATGATGCCATCAGTAATTTTATTAGTCAAACTGAACTCACATCTCGTACCCAGTGTCATATGATAAAAGAAGCATTTGATAACGAAATAGAAGAAGAACCTCTAAAAGATGTGCATGACCATACAATCCCTGTCACCACAGTTGCACATAGTAAAACGGTAGAAATCGAACCTGGGAATACCTTAAACATTAACGCCAACCTTACACTGGAACAAGAGACAAAACTCATCCATATCTTAACAAAACATAAAAACACATTTGCATGGGATTACCCCGATATGAGAGGAATTGATCCTCAATTGTGTACACACCACATCTACATAGAAAATGATATAAAACCTATTAGACAACCTCAGAGAAGGCTAAACCCTCATCTAAAAGAAGTAGTAAAAGTTGAGCTTCAAAAACTTTTAGATGTTAACTTTATCTACCCCATCTCTGATAGTAAGTGGGTCTCCCCACTTGTGGTGGTACCAAAAAAGAATGGGAAGTGGAGAATCTGTGTGGACTATAGAGAACTAAACAAGGCAACACAGAAAGATCACTTTCCTCTCCCATTCATCGATCAAGTGTTAAATACTTTGGCAAGCAAGAAATTCTTCTCTTTTCTTGACGGCTTCAGTGGGTATAACCAAATACAGATTGCCCCTGAAGATCAGGATAAAACTACTTTTACTTGTCCTTGGGGAACGTTTGCATACCGAGTTTTACCTTTTGGTTTATATAATTCCCCTGCCACATTCCAAAGGGCTATTCTTAGCATATTTGCAGATTTAATAAATGAAGGATTGGAAGTATATATGGATGATTTCACTCCATACGGAGAAGAGTTTGATCCAGCATTGAAAACACTAGAAAAAGTCCTACAACGTTGTATAGCTACCAAACTTTGTCTAAGCCACGAAAAATGCTACATGATGATGACAGAAGGACTTATTCTAGGACATTATATTTCAGCAGCTGGTATTCAGGTAGACCTAGCCAAAATCCAAATACTTTTGCTTATTCCCACTCCTACTACTCAAACAGAGGTACGTAGTTTTCTTGGATTCTCTGGTTATTACAGAAGATTTGGAAGTACCAAATTTTCCTGGATTGGAGGTTATTTGTTTCACACAGGGG
>APFE030742745.1:0-47487 GCA_000404065.3 Pinus taeda | reverse complement strand
GTATTATTGGCCCACAATTTTTAAAGATGCAAAGAAATTTGTCCAAGCATGTGATAGTTGCCAGAGGGCGGGACACCCCAGTCACTCAGATGAGATGCCCTTGAAACCACAAATAGTCATTGAACCATTTGAGCGATGGGCTCTTGATTTTGTGGGGACAATCAATCCACCATCAAATTAGAAAACATACATTTTATTGGCAACAGAATATGTCGCCAAGTGGGTTGAAGCAGAAGCCATGCCCAGAGCTACAGAAGAATCTGTTATACAGTTCCTGTTCCATCTATTTGTGCGCTATGGTCTCCCTAGAGAGATAATCACAGATGGAGGACCACAGTTTGCTGGAAACAGAATGGCGGCAACACTAAAAAATTATCATGTTCAGCACAAAATGACCACCCCATATCACCCACATGCAAATGGGCAAGTAGAAAGCAGTAACAAGATAATAGAAACCATTTTGACTAAAACAGTTGCATCACATAGACGCGATTGGGCTGCCAGACTACCAGAAGCACTGTGGGCTTATAGAACAACATGGAGAAGCACCACTGGCCACTCACCTTACCAGCTTATGTTTGGAAAACAACCTATTTTTCCTATAGAATTTGAAATCCAAACATTACGGACAGCACAAGAAGTGGGGTTAGACTTAATCGAGGCGCAAACTAATCGATTGCAACAGATTAATGAGCTAGATGAAATTAGACTTTCTGCACTTCAACATACTGCCTTGATACAGCAACAAAGAGCTAAGTGGCATGATGCTCTCATCAAAAACAAAGTCTTCCATGAAGGAGACTGGGCTCTTTTATATGACTCTAGATTTCAGGACTTCCCCGGGAAACTCCAGACTCGTTGGTTGGGACCATATGAAATCCAGAAAGTACATGACAATGGTACCCTCACACTGATTACCATTGATGGTTCTGGGTATACCTTTAAGGCAAATGGCCATCGAGTCCATCTCTATCGCAAACCTCTTACCCGGGAGTCCTTATGCCAACAATTACGCCAAGATACAGATATGGAGATTCTACGGGAGGAAGACAGGCCTCCTCCACCAGTAACTCACTAAGAAGTTTTTCTTTACAATTTGTATATAATCGTTGGAATTATTTTTGTACATACTTGTTACAGCATGTTTTGATTTTTGCTGTTCCTTTTTCAAAAGGAACATCACTGTTGATTTTTACTGTTCCTTTTCCAAAAGGAACAACACTTGTGATTTTTGCTGTTCCTTTTCCAAAAGGAACAACACTTTTGATTTTTGCTGTTCCTTTTCCAAAAGGAACAACACTTTTGATTTTTGCTGTTCCTTTTCCAAAAGGAACAACACTTGTGATTTTTGCTGTTCCTTTTCCAAAAGGAACAACACTTTTGATTTTTGCTGTTCCTTTTCCAAAAGGAACAACACTTTTGATTTTTGCTGTTCCTTTTCCAAAAGGAAGCAACACTTGAGTGTTTTTGCTGTTCCTTTTCCAAAAAGAACAACATTTGAGTGTTTTGCTGTTCCTCTCTCAAGAAGAACAACACTCGTGTCTTTTTGCTGTGTCCACAAGAAATAGCATTGTTTAATTTTTGCCGGTCTTTTTCTAAAGGAACGGCACTTGTTTGATTTTACTGAAATTCCCACTAATCCTTTCTTCAAACCAGCAACCATTGTTGTGCTCTTCCTTGAAAAAGCACTACTCATAAAATTTGAAATAGTTTGTTCCTTCTCAAGGATGCGCAATGCTGATGATCTTTCGAGTCTTTTTGAATACAGCTATCTACTTATGTGATGAAATCAAAAGCACAATATGCAGGAATCGGTAAATCGAAAATCGCTATCCTTATAGGTAACTGCCCTGAATTGGTGAAAGCACGTAAGGAAAAGACATGCTTATTTATCACCTTGTGTTGCCATTATTCCACTAACTCTGTTTTGATTGACTATCTCTATCATGCTGATTCTTTTATCCATGTTTATCATTTCATCAATAAGATCAAAGAGTCTATACCTTCTTATTGGGATTTTCAGGCTTCTTCCACCATTCCTACTCTTAAGGAGTGTTGAACCACCCTTTGTGTATAAACAGGAAAGGTTCTCTATTAAAATCAAGAAAGAAAAGAGCAAATAATCCAAGCAGTTTTGTCAAAATTGTAGGATAGGGAGTCTCATTACGAGCTGGCCTACCATGATCATCAGGATGGAAGTGAAGTGGCATTCCCATCAGGGCCACCACACCCGGGAAATGGTCCAAGAGATATACTAAAATAAATAAAAAAACCCTTGGAACAGGAGGTCTCACCACGAGCCGGCCTACCCACTATTCGCTCCTTCCTCGTGAATGGAACTATGATTAACGGGTTACCAAGCCTGCATAGTGGCCTACAGTTTTGACATCTGATAACACTTCCTTGCATACACAAAGGACTATGGTTCGCAGGGTGAAACAAACAACTCTGCCAAGGTTATGGACACCTGTCGGCAGCAGAGCTCTGTTAATGGTATTGAAGTCGTAACCTTTAGACCAATGGGTAAGGAAATTAGAATCTTTGTATCTTATGATGTGATAATTTAATGACCCAACCATATACCGAATGACCATTTATTACCACCAATCATTACAGATCTAGTGACAGTGACCGCATAAGACTCACTAATTATGGAAAATGTCTATTCCCAAACTTCCATCAACTCACCGCAGTTGCTTACGCATTAAAAAGCGATCTACCTTTTCACCTCGATTCCAGTAATACGCTGTTTTTGCGAACATGGCATATTTTTATAAGCTGCTCCATAAAGGCCTCGCGGACGAAGCAGACGCAGCTCCTTCATTTGACGGCTGGGACAACCTATCATATTGCGTGGGGGGGGAGTAACCTCATCATTCCCCAAAATACGTGTCAGCTCGTCATTCGAAAAGATCTTGTACTCGATCGCAACACGGCTCAACGGTATGATCATTTGCCATTTTTTGTTTTCTTCTGCATGAATCGCTGTTCAAAGTATTTCCATTGCATACGCCATTGCATTTGAATTTAAACGAGAAACACGCCACCAGCTTCTCTGCGTCTCAATGAACAGCTGCTGTTCCTTTTGAGAATTTGCAAGAGAAGCCATGGGAGGAAGGTCAATCCGCAGAGAACCACAAACATTGACTATTTCAGCTGCAGCCCGTAGAATTCTGAAGAAAGCAGGATGGTTGACTTACCTCAACCACCTAAAGGGGTCCAACGAAACGGTGGCGAAGGAATTTTTACAAAACCTGCAGGAAGAACACTCTATAATTAGAGGAAAACGAATAGAGGTCACGGACGATATAATAGCAAAAGTCACAGGATTACCAGCTGTAGGACCAATATGGACAATAAAAAAGGAAAGAATGCAGAAGATTGTGGAAATATCTTAGGATGAAGGCCATAATTTAACAGTTCGCAGAAAAGGGGTGCTATCAGCAACGTTAGGAGAGCCATGGGCAGAATTGGCAAAAATTGTCCAAAGCTACATTACTTGCGAGGGCAGAAAAAACGTGGTAAGACCACGACATCTAAAACTCCTAACTGTCCTAAAACAAAAATGCTCTGTGAATTTACCTGCATTTCTTAATTCGCTATTACATGATGTTGCACGTAGTATGAAAAAGGCACAGCACAAAGAATCTGTGGTTAGCCACCATGGATTAATCCGTTTGATAGTAAGCCATAGTCTTACCCAGCAGCATAGCAGCTGGGAAGAGCTCATTGATATTATTAATGAAAAGGCGGCCACATCTGGACGCCCAGAAAAACGAAAACAAACTGATAGCACACCCCAACACCCTAAGAAACGAAAGAAGGACACTTGCACAGAAGTGCAAGCTGAGAAGCAAGCCGAAAAGCAACTTGAAGAGCAACCCGACGCTGGTACATCTGAGAAACCAACAAAATTTAGGAAGTCGGCACGGCTTGCAGGGATACGAGTAGAGCTAAAGAAACCCCGGGCTCGTACGAGCCAAGCAATAGAAATCATAGATGAGCAATCGGTAGAGACAGATACAGAAGAAGAAAGTAACGAGGACGTAGAACAGTCCACAGGGACAGAGGCGGAAGAAGAAAACAACAGAGAAATAGAGCAGTCCGCCGAAGAAGAAACAGAAGAGGAAGATGAAGAACAGTCAATGGAAGAAGAACAGGATGAAGAAGAAGAAGTCGAGAATGAAGAGAGGGAGCGGCCTGAGCAGGAGGAAGAAATGGAACAGCAGGGGGGAAGCCCAGTACAGAACCCGATAGGGGAGGATGAATTGGCCGATATTCTAGCCAATATGGGCGAGTATGGCCAGCCCCTGAGTCCATCCAACCTCCAGACCAGAGAAGAGACCTAGGAAAAAGATGCACCCAAGGAAGTTCACTCGGAAGAAGCAGAAATTGAAATTTCACCCGTCCATGATGAGCAGAGAACAGAAGATGTCAGGCAGGAACAACCCGTTCCTGACCAAAAGGCACCAGAGGAGAATTTGGAGGAAATAAGGGTAGAGGAAGAATTGGCCCAGGAAACAGCAGAGCCAAGAAAAGTTCTTACTCCGGATCGGCCACCACAAGAAGAAAAACCAGAAATTAGTCACACTCCAACCCATGGTAAACACTCAGCTATTCTTTTTGAAAAATTAAGAGAAATAAGGGAACTGCAAAAAGAGAAAGGGACACTGTTAAATGTGATAGTTAGGCTTCGCCAGTGGATCAGGCTTCTAACGGTAAGACAAAGGGGGGTAAGGACCTCAACAAGAAAAGGTTCGGCCATGCCAATAAGACCCCGGAAGAATAAGAGGCGAAGAATCGGGAGCTGTTCCACTACCCAAAACCCTGACAGAAGCCAAACTGCTGAAGCAGAAAGACAAACTGCTGTTCCAATTGAAACAGAAGAACATACTGCTATTCCATTTGAAAAGGAACAACAATGGGCTGGAGTTCACGTTAAAATTGAAACAGATAACAAAGTGGTTCAGACGGAGGCACCACCTTCGGGAGTAATAAGGGTTATGAATTCAAAGCAGCATAATAAGAAAGTCCAAGTAAAACGCCCAGCCTCCACAGGTGCATGGAAAAAGGACCCAAAAACAAGAACCCTTCACCATCATTTGAAGCAAGCCCAGCAAGAAGCAGAACGGCTCAGGGAACAAACAGTCCCCCGTGAAAAATATGAGGAATTACAGCAGCAGTTAAGAAATGTCAACCTATCGGAAAGCCAAGCCTTCGAAGGATGGCAAAAGGAGCAAGAAAAAGTTTCCAAGGTAACCCGTGGATTAGATGTAGTTATTAAACAAATGGATATCTTGTGTGCTCTGTATAATGATGTTTTAGCATGTAGGGCCCCTGCCAAAAATTATGCCCTGTTTCTAATGGAAAGATACTTGCAATTGAAAATTAAGGCCGTTAGGGCAGGTGCTCCTATAGAAATTAATACTATAGATGATTTTATAAACTGCTGTAAGAATTATGGGGTAAAGGTACAAAGGTTATTATGTGAATTTTATCTGCATAACCTTGTACTAGAGCAAGAAACCGAGCTAAACCCTGGCCCTGTTGGAGACGTTCGATTACAAGCATTCATTTCATTTGCAGTCAATCAAATTAAATGGCTCAAAGCCTACAATGCTTTTCAGAGACAAGAATGGATTAGACCTATGGGTAAGAGCTGAACCTAGAGACCCAGAACAGTTATGGAGAAGTCATAGAAATCTTATGAGGACTCCGGGGGTGATTGAAGCACTAGGGCCCATGCATGAGTCACTCATTCGGCAAGGGCTTGAGTTATTTGCTTCTATCAAAGACCCTGCCATTGAAGCAGCCAAATTTCGATATCGAGTGTCTAATCCAAACATTCAGTTCCAAGAGCCATTTAAGTATGAAAATTTCAAGCTTGCTGCTAACCAATTCCCCCTCTATGGTGAAATTATTTTGAGGGCAGGACCATCTTGGTTAGGATATAGGTTCAGGAGTCCAATCATTTGGAATCCTGCACCCGGATACCAAGCCCTGTATGAGATGCCCGAGGGCCAGACGAGCCACTTCTTTGATCATCTAGTTTTGCATCATGGGTGTAGGCCTCCACACGAGATTCCATCTCTAGCCTACTCCCTCACTGCTCTGCATGTCAACAATAATGTTTTCATGAGGCCATGAAAAAGGGTAAGCTGGGGGGTGTGTGGAGTACCAAGGAAGGTATGTTTTAATGGTCATTTCGATATCTTTTCATAAAAACTTAAAATCCTTTTGCATGAGAAACTTAAATAATAATAAGAACTTATAACGAAATACGAGAAATTAATAAGAAGCACTGATAGACGTCGTTTCTATGTGCAGGAAGGTGAAGAAGCGAAAGGTGGCCATCCAAAGAGTAAAGATAAAGACAAGCTAACTGTTGTCCCGGTGACGGGAGACCGGAGGCGAACTAGATCGACACGGATCAGCCCCAAACAGGACGCGGAGATACTAGTGCGAAACAGAAGGAGGAAGAAGTAGCGCAACATTAATGATTCTGCGTATCCCTCAGGATCTTAGATCTTGAGGGATCGCTGTTTTAGCCTATTTTCTGTACCTAGATGTCTCTGACGTTCCTCTTATAAAAAGGGATAGCTTTATTGGCTATGGGGGAAATTTCGGTGAATTTCTGGGAAGTGTGTAATTTCTTTGAAGAAAGATCTGGACTATGGTCTTTATGTTCTGTTGAAGACTTATGTTTCTGTACTTTTATTGCATGCTTTAATACAGACTTGTTCACTTTTTATCTTTGAGCCTGGATTCATCTTAAGCGGTGTGCCCCTGGAGGCTAAGGGCCCGGCCCTGGAGGACACTTGCTCTTGTATTATTACGCGTGGTTTTCATGTGGTTTGTTCATAAAAATAATCTAGTAATCTGCTATGTTTTGAGAATATTTCATTACATGCTCTGTTGTGATTAAGTTATTTCGTGTTCTTGAACTTTATATCGATGCTATGTTATTTTACCAACTCTCTAAGTATTGATAAATTCTTACAAGACATTGCTACTTTATTACAAAGCCCTTTACGATTGTATTTTGCATTATAACAAGTCATCTGGAGAAGTCTGTTTCACATGGTTCTTGAACGTGACTATTCTTTATGAGATGCAGTCGTATGTGTTTTAACAGAAGCAGATTAAGTATAGTGTGTTTCTAAGATTCTATAGTATTGTTCTATAAGATTGAGAGATTGATGTTTTGATTGGTATAATCAAATAGACTTGCCGTTTAAAGGATTTGTTTATTGTTTATTGTTGTTCTATTCTTGAATTTCTGTTCCATTTACTTGCTGTTCCATTTACTTGCTGTTCCATTTACTTGCCGTTCCATTTATTTGCTGTTCCATTTCCAGATTGCTAATTTATTGTTTTCTTGAGGACAGACCTAGGCTGTAGTGGACCCCAGCATCTGCTACCTGGTCCCCAGACCTTTGATCTGCTCCCATCAGCTATGAAAGGGACGTGTTATTGCTACCAAACCCTTGGCTGATGTGCTATTCCATTTCATTATCATTTCTTTTATCTGCTGTTTCATTTCTAATCATTAAGAACGATCCTAGGCTGCAGCGAGCCCAACATCTGCTATTCAGCTCCCAGACCTCTGATCTATTCTCATCAGTTATGAAAAGGATGGGCTATTGCTGCCGAACCTTTGGCTGATGCAATACTTGGTGTGATTTGATCTTTTAAAGTAGTTAAGTTGTAGGTTTGCATTACTTTACTTGCATTGCTTTTGGATAGTTGTACTACAAGCATTACTCTGGCAAATGCTAGCCTCAGACTCAGACACCCTTTGAAATAACCAGACGATCCCGGATTGATATATTAATGTAAGGTAACTAGAGGTGAAAGAGACCCTTGTTATAGATCTACAACAGGTTGTTGACAGGTTTGCAAGTTTACAGGTTTGATTTTTTATAGGTTTGCAGGTTTGGTTATTTAAATGTTACAAGTCTAGTTATAAGTTTCAGGTTATTGGTTAGTGTAGTTAGCTATATGTACTAAGAAGAGAGTTCATCATTGGGTAAGAGCTTGCACATATGAGTTGAACGATATGCCTACATCAACACATCGAAATGTACTACGTTTGGGATTTTACATTATGATTTTGGGTATGGATTAGTTGTATATTCACAGGATTAAGGTGGGCTGTTATGAAAAGGCTATTGAGTGCTTGGATGACAATGAAGAACAAATAATATTGCAGGATTAGAAGAAGGCAACATTGGTGAGGATGGTTACAACTATGTAGGTAGAGTGAAGTTGCAGGAAGGGGTGTGTATTGTTTGTAGTGCATATTTCTAGTGATAAAGGTAAGGATGTTGATGATGTAGAAGTCTCATGTATTTCAGAGTTTTTGCCTCATAGGGAAGTGGACTTTTCTATTGAGTTGGTACCAGAGGCAACATCAGAAAAAAGTCATCTTAGAGGATGAGCACTCTAGAGATGGTGGACCTAAAGTTGCAATTGAAGGAAATGCTTGATAAGGAATACCTTGGGCCAAGTGAGTCACCTTGGGGTGCACCAATAGCTTCTGTGAAGAAGAAGGATGGTACTCTTAGGTTATGCATTGATTATAGGCAATTTAACAAGTCGGTGATCAAGAACATGTATCCCTTTCCACGGAAAGATGACTTGTTCAATCAGATGAAGGGACAACAATATTATCGAAGTTTGATTTGAGATAAAGTTATCATTAGGTACACAACAAAGAAGAGGACATCTAAAAGACTTCTTTCCAAACCAGGTATGGGCTTTATGAGTTTATTTTGGTTCCTTTTCCTTTAACTAATTTCAGCTACTTTTTGTTTGATGAATAGTGTGTTGTGTCCTTATTTGGACAAGGTTGTGATTGTATTCATTGATGATATATTGATATATTCTAAGATGTGGAGGAACATTCTGAAAACTTAGCAGCAATACTGAGATTGCTAAGACAACATCAGTTGTGTTCCAAGATTAGTAAATGTAGTTTCTTTGAGACAGAGGTACATTACTTGGGCCATGTCGTTTCCAGGGAAGGTATTGCAACGGATCTAGAAAACATAAGAGCTATCATGGAATGTAAACTCCTAGGAATGTGGATGAGGTTAGATCATTCATGGGGTTAGCAGGTCATTACAAGAGGTTCACCAGGAACTTCTTGTGCATTGCATATCCCATTACATCATTGTAGAGGAAAGGAAAGAAATTTTAATGGGCAGAGGAATGTGCAGTAAGTTTTGAGTAATTGAATTAGTTGCTTACAAATGCTCTAGTTCTAGATATTAGAAATCTGGGTAAAGAGTTCGTGGTGTGTATATATGATTCAAAGAGAGGCCTCGTTGGAGTTCTAATGCAAGAAGGACATGTGGTATGTTATGAGTCAAGGAATCTAAATGATCACGAGTATAACTATGTGACACATGATCTGGAGTTAGTAGCAATCATTCATGCCTTGAAAATGTGGAGGCACTATCTTCTTGGTAGGAGATTTGTGTTAATGAGTGATCAAAGTGGGCTAAGGTACTTGTTTGACCAACCTAATCTAAATGCTAGGAAATCTAGGTGGTTGACCACTCTGAGTGAGTTTGAATTTAATATCAGGTACATTAAGGGTAAGGAGAACAGGGTTGCAGATGCCCTTGGCAGAAGAGTGTAGGTAAATCACATAGTAGTTGTGAGTTCATATGGGACATATTTACAATATCAGATCTTACAGGTGGGACAATAGGAGGACAAGTACATGAGTCTTAGGCATAGGTTACAGGAGCAAGGTACAGGTGAATGGGATGTGGACTATCATCTCACAACAGATTGTTTTGTAAGATTTAGGGACATGATCTATGTGCCATACAACAACGACATCAAGAAGTTTATCATGAGGGAATTTCATGTTAATTCGTATTCAGGTCATCTAGGATATCAAAAGACATTGACAATGATGAGTAATTTCTACTACTAGCCGTGTTCATAACGTAACTCCATGTGTAGAATGTAACTCCAGTAATCATAATCACAATCCAGGGTCATGCGTGTGCAAAACGTAACTCCAGTAATCACAATCCAGGGTCATCCGCGTGTAGAATGTAGAATAATCACAATCCAGGGTCTTTTGTGTGCAGAACATAACTCCAGCAATCACAATTCAGGGTCATCTGCATGCAGAACGTAACTCCAGTAATCACAATACAGGGCCAAAATTACAAAATACTACAATTTTTCGATAGAACCTTATTTATTGTGAGGGGCGATAAGAGAAAATTCTTAGATGATCCCATTGACACAAAAATACTTCATCCGAGATGTATACATATCGCCAAGATAATTGTTTAGTTAATTTAGTGTCCTAAATTACTTGCATAAATTATTAACAATGGTTTGTAAGCTCATGAAGTCTAGTGCCCTATATGTGCTTAGTTAACCTTTCTTACTTCGTTGTTTTGTATTTTATATTGTTTTGGGGGTTTCTGTTCTTTGAATCCTAATGATGTACAATCTGAACTATGAGAAACTTAAGTGAATCTAATGGATTTTCTTTTAAGGGAAAAATGTTCCTAAGCTAGTCTAACTTCCTAAAGGTGAACCAAGAGTTAAAGCTAGTCAAAATATAATTTAAAGAAAGGAAAAACAGAGCATCTATCCTATCTCATCATTAATCCTAAGTCATGAATCTATTTCTTAAAATTAAGGGTGAATTTGTAATGCATGTTGAAATAAATACAGAGAATGAAATCAACTGAAGTACTTCTAGTTACTGTAGCCTTAAATTTTGAAATATAACCTTCTTGGGATGGGATACAAGAAACTCTATGTACTTTATGACCTAGAGAACTCAATGAAACATGCAGAAGGTAACTGATTGATTTCAACCATTGTGTGAAGTGAATGTTTAACCATTTAGTTTAGGATGAGTATCAACTTGAAATGGTGTTCAAAAACATTCATTAACTCAGAAGATTGACACATTTTTCCTAGGGAATAAATAACAAAATAGTGACTAACCTAGAGAAAAGTGCATTCTTATTACTTCAACCTTACTTTGTTTAGAAACAAAATAATTTCCTTTCATAAAATGTGTTGGAAGAACAAGACTACACAATTGATTTTTTAACATTATGCTATTGATCAAAACTAAAATAAATCAACCTAAGTTAGAAAAACTCCTAAAAGAAAAGTAATGAAATTAAAATTAAACATAAAACGAAAGGAAAGAAAACCTCCTTCAGCGAAGGGGCCCTCTGCAACTGACTTGGTTGAGCTGCTAACTAATTAAAAATGCTCTCTTAAATGATCATTGGTCAACACACAACTTATATTGTAGAAAAGAATGAAGCAAAAAATATAGAGCTGAAAGTCTGAAATCAATACATAAAATTCTCCGAACCTCCTTAGTTCTGTAAAACCAATATTTAAAAGGAAATAGTCATAACCGTCTTTGAGGAAACCTAGCTACAGGTGGCTCATACGTATTACAACAAAACTGTGTAAATGCCCGATCCACTACAGGTGGTTTAAATTCAAGTGAGATGTTTGCAATAGAACCGTTAACACAGGTGGCTGATTCGAGTTAATGCTTGCAACATAACTATTAGATTTATTGATTAACCACGAAAGAGAAGATGAAGAGTTCTATTGTTCTGGGTATCATATTTTTGAATCCACTTTTGACTATGATATTGAGCTTACTTTCTTGTTGATCTAGGCTGAGTGAATAGGATAGAATCCATGTGGAGACAATTCTAGAGATGTCCATATGGATGGATTCTTCATTTGACACCTGGAACTTTCCAGACCATGGAAGCAGCTATGAAATACACAGTTAGCTGCAGAATAGGCTGCATTCCATATCTAATTTGCAAAAATGTATTCAAATAGCAAAAACATAAAAATATAACATGTCAATCATTTAATGCCTTCCTTAAGACAAAACCTATCATTTATCATTGATTGGGATCTGTAATATTATGTAAAAGCAAGGGAAAAAAGTGAGAAAAGTTGTCAAGGAGAGGATAATTATGAGGTTCAACATACCCCCACTGCAAAATCATTGCATGTCCTCATGCAATTTGCCAAAATTGTGAATTCTTCTTTCTTATTGCATTTGCTTAGACACTTCTGCTAGTACATCAAATTTTCTTCTTTTGCTCTTCTTTGAAGTGATTTCCATCCTGGGTTTCTTCATGAGAAGCTTGTATTTAAGTTTGATGACCGTTCTGTTCAGACTTCTGTTCTTCCTCTTCAACTTACTATTTTTCTTATACCACAGTCCTAGATGCAGAATGGTATTATCATGAATAGCCTTGTCCAATTTACATTGTTCCCTCAAGGTTTCATTTTCTTTCTTGGTATGTTTGTTCAATATCTCTAATTCATAGATTTCCTATTTGAGAGAGTCAATTAGAGGTTCTTGTAGATTGATAGAGGGTTCTGGATTGACAAAGGATTCTGGATCCATTGAGGCACTTTTCTTCTCTAGTGATTCTATATAGTCATATATTTGTTCCTACACTGGGTCTATGCCTAGAGATCCTCTGCTGGGGCTGCCTTCGAAATAATGTTCAGGAGAATTTTGAGGACTGTGTGTAGAGGGAATGTTATCAAGAGATGGTACTAGGATTCCTTCTTCTAAATTTATGAAATCCATCCCCTTTGATGATATCTTCTTTACCATGCATCGAAGTCTAGAGATCCTTCTAAGTCGTAGAGTGATGGTGAGGGTGCAGACGTTAGGGATAGTCTCTCCAATTTGGCCGCAATCTCTTCAATATCCACCTCTCTTTCCCTTGTATTGTCTCCAAGCGTATCAGTCATTAAACTGATGGCTTCATTCCTTTTCTATCGAGCCACAACCTTTCTAATTTATACTCAAAGGCAGCAAACTTAAAAATTTTACGCATGCTTTACAAGGGAACTATACATTATTATTATTGGCGACCTTTCAAAGGAAGGATTTACGCTACAATTCATACAACAACAATTCCATAAATTTCATTCTAATATAAAGATGCCTTGAATACTAACGAATCACCCCTGCTGAACTCAGACCATATGAATAAGCTGAATCAGTTATAAAATGTGCAACAACAAACCAATATTTAGAGTATAAATAATTAATAGAATGCTCTGCCAGCGGACCACATGTTGTTTCGAGCCATTCGTTATGAGGAACCCGGTCACCACAAGAATTTTACTACACTGTTCTGCGCTAACAGTTATACAATGCTCCTTTCCTTACACTGTAGTTCAACTTCAACCAAAAGAAAATAACCACGCATGCAGCCACACATATAACTATGTATTCTACCAATTATATTAAGGAGAACTGTCACACATATATGGCATATCAAGTTTTATAATTTTCTTAACTAGAAAATACGCCGGTTCAAACTTATACTGCCACTGTCGCCCAAACTGCCTTAACACACAGGTAAGTATATATCACATGAAATTCAATTAAATGCCATTTTAAAATTGCATCAATTCCCAAACTTTACAGTGACTTCCCAAAATCCGCATTAACTAGATATCATTCAGTTTTATTGCATTAGAGAGAGAGTTTCATAAAAACAATACTGGCATCACCTCCCTAACTCCAGCTTGGTGGCCAATGTATCTTTTATTCATAATGGATCACCTTCCTATTACAAAAGCAGACCTTTACATAATAATTTAAGGCTTTTTACAACTAATCTATCTGTGAAAAGATAGCATGCTTTATTATCTACTTTTATGCTATTTTTAACTAGAAAAGATAGCAAGCTTTATTCTCTATCCTATTCGTATTTTTTAACTAAAAAAACATAGAAACTACAGGCAAAAGGATCCCAATCCTTGCCGGTATATTTTTTTTTTGATTTTTGGAATAAATCAGAAGATTTTTCCCCTCTGAGTCACATGCTCCTGCATCAGACTCCTGAGTACAAAATTCTTCATGGGCTCCTGTCCATGAGCTCATCTACAAATTTGCCCAGTTTCTGTAGAACATCTTCTGTAACCCAAGTAGCTTCAGTGATTGGCTATCCTTTTGATTTTACTAGTTACTGGAAGTACTCCCATCACCTTGTCTTCTTGTGCACCTTCTTGTCCAGAATTCTTTCTGGCTATAAATTCTTTGCTGTGGGTAGCTGTTTTACCTAGTTAATCTCTGGAGTCTCTTGATCCTCTGCTGTATCATCTGTAGCTTCATTCTCATACTTATACAAGTCTGCAACATTAAAAATTGGTGATATTTCCACACCAGGTGGTAACTCAATCTCATAAGCATTTGCAGAGAATTTCCTCAGTATCTTGCATGGCCCAATTTTCTTGGATTTTAACTTATTATACTCCCCTTTTGGAAATCTCTCCTTCCTGAGATGTGCTAAAACCAAGTCTCCAACTTCAAATTTCACTTCTCTTCTCCTCATGTCTGCTCTGGTTTTGTACTTGATGTTGCTATCTTGCAGCTGTTGTTTCACCTGTTCATGTATCGCCTACATTCTAGAAGCAAAGTCTTCACCTTCTACACTCCTCATTTCTTCTTTTCCCAAATTCCTTAATTCAGATATTCCTCTAGGATGCATTCCATAAAAAATATGGAATGGGCTCTGTCCTGTGATCCTGTTTGGTGACTCATTATATGCATACTCAACTTGCGGTAACACTTGGTCCCATTGCTTTGGATGCTCTGCAGTAAGGCTCCTCAAAATATTGCCTAAACTTATGTTCACAACTTTGGTCTGTCCATCGGTTTGAAGATGATAGGCAGAGCTGAAACTTAACTTAGTTCCCAGCTTCTTCCATAGTGTCCTCCATAAATGTCCCACGAACTTTGAATCCCTGTCTGAAACAATTCTTTTGGGCAATCCATGCAATCTTACAATTTCTTTAAAAAACAAGTTAGCAATGTGAGAAGCATCACTAGTTTTATAACAGGGAATAAAGTGTGCCATTTTTGAAAATCTATCCACTACAAAAAAGATTGAATCATACCCTCTTTGAGTCTTCAGTAATCCCAGCACAAAATCCATACTTACCATATCCCAAGGGCTACCTGGAATTGGCAATGGAATATATAATCCTGTGTTCTGGCTTCTTCCTTTTGCATACTGGCGGACTTTACAATTTCTTACATACTTCTCTACTTCAGATTTCATTTTTGGCCAGAAATAAAATCTGTTGAGTTGCTCAAAAGTCTTCTCTGTACCAAAATGTCCTGCAAGTCCTCCACTATGCTTTTCTTTGATTAAATTATCTCTCATCGAACATGTTGGTATGCACAGTTGATTTTTCTTAAATAACAGTCCATCCTGTAGAAAATAATCCAACCACTTACTCCTATCTGCCAAGGCCGGATTTTTACAGGCCTCAAATGCCTCTTTAAAATTTGAATCATTTTCATATAATTCCTTAATAAAATCAAAACCCAACACTTGGATTTGACTTTCCTGCAACAATACATTCCTTCTACTTAAGGCATCTGCAACTTTGTTTGACTGCCCAGTTATATGCTTCAACACAAAGTGAAAACTTTGAAGATATTCTACCCATTTAGCATGTCTCTGGATGAGCTTTGGCTGCTCCATTATAAACTGCAATGCATGGTTATCTGAATAGAGAATAAATTCTTTTGACATCAAATAATGCCTCCATTTCTTTAATGCTTGCACAACTGCGTAAAGCTCCTTATCATAAGAAGAATATTTCCTTTTTGCATCATTTAGCTTTTCACTGGAATAAGCTATCATTCTATCTTCTTGGCTTAAATCTCCTCCAATTGCTTCTGTGCTGGCATCACACTTAACTTGAAAAGTTTTGTTAAAATCAGGAAGAACCAAAATAGGCTTTTCAGTTATTTTCTTCTTTAACAGCTGAAAATTTCTCTCTGTTTAAACAGTCCATTTAAATGGTTGTTTATCCTTTTTTATGGTCTCAATAATAGGTGCATTAATCTTACTAAAATTCTTAATGAATTTTCTGTAAAAACTAGCAAGACCATGAAAACTCCTTACCTCAAATCACTTTTGGGTGAAGGCCATTCCACAATTGCTTTGATCTTTGATGGATCCATCTTTAACCCTTAAGCTGAAATCACAAATCCCAAGTACACTAGCTCCTCTTTCATGAATACACATTTCTTCAGGTTCACCAATAGTTTTTCTTGCTGTAGCTTTTACAGGACATAATTTAAATGCCTCAAGTGCTCCTCCTTGGACCTGCTATAGACTAATATATCGTCCAGATATACTATTACAAATTTACCAATGAATTCTTTAAGAACTTCATTCATAAGCCTCATGAATGTACTTGGTGCATTTGACAACCCAAAAGGCATCACTCTCCATTCATATAATCCTTCATTGGTCTTAAAAGTGGTTTTCCACTCATCCCCTTCTCTTATCCTTATCTGATGATACCCACTTTTAAGATCTAGTTTTGAAAAATTTTTTGCGCCAAAAAAGCAATCCATTAAATCTTCAATTCTGGGTAGCGGAAATTTGTACCTGATTGTGATCTTATTAATGGCTCTTGAATCTGTACACATTCTCCAGCCTCCATCTTTCTTTGGGCTCAGCACTGTTGGAACCGCACAAGGACTCAAGCTTTCTTTGATCAATCCCTTGTCAAGTAATTCTTGCACCTCTTTCTTAACTTCTTCATTTTTTGCAGGAGTCATTCTATATGCTGCTTTGTTAGGCAGGCTTGCTCCAGGAATCAAATCTATATGATGGCCGATTCTTCGAATGGGCGGTAATTCATTAGGCAAATAATCAACAATAATATCATAATATTTCTCCAACATTTCTTGAATTTCAATAGGTAAATCAAAAACTTTAATGGAAGTCATGATTACCTTGGGCTTGCAAATTACAGCAAAATTTACCTCATTTTCTTCCATCTGCTTCAGGTATTCCTTTCCTCCAAGTAATAGAGTTTTTTTATCAGTCTTCTGTCCCGGTCCATCTTCTTCTTGCAGAGGCAGCAACGTATGATTGACACCATCCTTTCCAAACTTGTAGGTGTTTCTCTTCCTGTCATGTATGGCTCCTCTATCATATTGCCAAGGTCTTCCAAGCAATATGTGACACACGTCCATAGGCATCACATCACAAACAATTTTATCTTTGTACTTGCCCACTTGAAATTCCACTTCACACTGTTCACTTACCAACAGTTGATGTCCCTTTTGCAACCATGACACTTTATAAGGTGTTGGATGATTCATTGTCTTCAGCTTCAATTTCTCCACTACTTCTGTAGAAACCAAATTATCAGTGCTGCCACTATCAATGATCATATGGCAACATTTCCCTTGGACCTTGCACACTGTCCTGAATAAAGTCTTCCTTTGTGGCGGTTCAACCATCTCCTTTGCTGGCTTAAGCAAAACGTTATTAAGTACCAGAGATTCTCCTCTTTCTGGTGTGTTTTCTTCTTCTGGTACTACTGTCACTGGTGCCTCTCCCTCAACTGGAGCAACAACTGCATTTCTCTGCTTTATTTCTGCATTCTCTGGGCACTCAAAAGCTCTGTGTCCCAGCTTATTACATCTGTAACATCTTATTTCTCTGCCTCTTCCTCTGCCTCCTCTTCCTCTAGAAAAAATCCCTCTACCTCTTGCATCACCTCCTGTGGGTGCATGCGGGGTTGAGCTACTGCTAGCTCCATCTTTAGGTGCTGTAGATCTTCCTCTACCACCTTGTCATCCTTTTCCTCTAAAAGTCCCTCTCCCTCTAGTAGACTGCTTCCTCATGAGTTTTTCTTCAGCTTTCAGTGCTATCTGATAAGCTTCCTCTACCGTTTTTGGAGACAACAAACTTATCTCATCCTGAATGTCCATCCCGAGGCCATTCATATATCTAGCTACCTTCTCATCTATGTCTTGGGCTTCTCCAGCTCTTATTCTCACCTTATATAACTCTTTTGTGTATTCTTTTACTATCAAAGCTCTCTGTCTAAGATTTTGCATTTGTCTAAACAAAGTCTGCTGATAGTTACTGGGCAAAAACTTACCTTTTAACTTTGCTACCATTCTGCTCCAATTCTTGATTGGCTTCTTACCCAGTCTCCTCCTTTCCACCTGCACACCATCCCACCAGAGTGCTGCATGGCCTTTTAATTTGGTGACAACAAACTTTACTTTCTTCTCATCTTCCGTTTCTTCATAATCGAAGAATTTCTCCATGTTATTAATCCAGTTGATTAATTCTTCTGGATTCAGTCCTCCTTGGTATATCGACACTAATTGGTTCCATGG
Organism: Pinus taeda; assembly: GCA_000404065.3. Taxonomy (NCBI): domain Eukaryota; kingdom Viridiplantae; phylum Streptophyta; class Pinopsida; order Pinales; family Pinaceae; genus Pinus; species Pinus taeda. The sequence goes on along the minus strand of APFE030742745.1, from coordinate 29,264 downwards.
CCTGGCTGTGGATTTCAACACTGACTGAAAGAACCTCATCTCAGGAGTAACCAGTACAGTTTCCTCCTCTATAGCTTCAACTTCGGGCTCACTAACATCTCCATCATCTATGTTTCTGTCTGAGGTTGATGCATCCAATCTAGCTCACAGCTCTTCTATGTTTTCCATTATTTCAACATTTGCAATAGGCCGTCCTCTTCCACCACGTCCTCGTCCTCTTCCAACTCTGAAAGCCATCCTTCTCCTGCTCCTGAGATTCAATTCAATGTCAGTTGCTGGCTCTGATACCACTAATGATGGTGAGGGTGCAGACGTTAGGGATAGTCTCTCCAATTTGGCCGCAATCTCTTCAATATTCGCCTCTCTTTCGCTTGTATTGTCTCCAAGTGTATCAGTCATTAAACTGATAGCTTCATTCCTTTTCTATCGAGCCAAAAACTTTCTAATTTATACCCAAAGGCAGCAAACTTAAAAATTTTACGCATGCTTTACAAGGGAACTATACATTATTATTATTGGCGACCTTTCAAAGGAAGGATTTACGCTACAATTCATGCAAAAACAATTCCATAAATTTCATTCTAATATAAAGATGCCTTGAATACTAACGAATCACCCCTGCTAAACTCAGACCATATGAATAAGCTGAATCGGTTATAAAATGTGCAACAACGAACCAGTATTTAGAGTATAAATAATTAATAGAACGATCTGCCAGTGGACCGCATGCTGTTTCAAGCCATTCGTTATGAGGAACCCAGTCACCACAAGAATTTTACAACACTGTTCTGCGCTAACAGTTATACAACGCTCCTTTCTTTACACTGTAGTTCAACTTCTACCAAAAGAAAATAACCACGCATGCAGCCACGCATATAACTCTGTATTCTACCCATTATATTAAGGAGAACCGTCACACATATATGGCATATCAAGTTTTATAATTCTCTTAACTGGAAAATACGTCGGTTCAAACTTATACTGCCACTGTCGCCCAAACTGCCTTAAGGCATAGGTAAGTATATATCACATGAAATTCAATTAAACGCCATTTTAAAATTGCGGCAATTACCAAACTTTACAGTGACTTCCCCAAATCCGCATTAACTAGATATCATTCAGTTTTATTGCATTAGAGAGAGAGTTTCATAAAAACAATACTGGCATTGCCTCCCTAACTCCAGCGTGGCGGCCAATGTATCTTTTATTCATAATGGATCACCTTCCTATTACAAAAGCAGACCTTTACATAATAATTTAAGGCTTTTTACAACTAATCTATCTGTGAAAAGATAGCATGCTTTATTATCTACTTTTATGCTATTTTTAACTAGAAAAGATAGCAAGCTTTATTCTCTATCCTGTTCCTATTTTTTAACTAAAAAAACATAGAAACTGCAAGAAAAAGGATCCCACTCCTTGCCTGTAGATATTCTTTTTGATTTTTGGAATAAATCAAAAGATTTTTCCCCTCTGAGTCACATGCTCCTGCATCATAGAGGACTTACATTCTCCTTCTTTGTACCATTTTTCTCCTTTCTTATTAATTTTTCATCATCTTTCCATAATGAAGTTTCAGGTTTGTTTTTAGTAGTTTCACATACTTTGTTTTTCATCTTCCCTTTTTGCTTGATTTGCTTCCTGATCTCTATTAGTTTTTAGAGATTATCTCTTCATCATTTTTCTGCATAAGGACTCAGGTTTGCTTTGAATGGATATACCAATCTTCTTTCTCCTACTCCATATGACATTACCTTCTTAAAATGACTCTGGTGCCTCTTGGAAATAGTTTCTTATCAGGAAATTTTCCGAGGTATCTCCTATGCTTTTCAAATGAAACTCAATCAGTATCTTTACCAACCCATGATGGTACATGGTTGTGTCTATGAATTCTATTTTCTTTTGTACATTTGAAGCCATCCTTCTTAAACTATTTAGCAGGAAGAAAGGAATATTGATTTCTCCATTTTCTAGAAAGTTCATCAATAATTGTATATGGTAGACATACATTCACCCGAGTCTCCCCTCACAGGTGATAAATTTCTATAATATCAAAAGCATGTTTCTCCATTTATTTTTAAGAGTTGAAATAGAAATTCCTTTTCTAAACACAAAGATATCCATACCTGGGTTCCTGAGGATTACTTTCCATGATTCACTATGGAATTCCTTGTTTTTGAACCATATTTCACCATGTCTTGGAAGTTTTGTAGCCTTTGTTATGAAGGATTTTGTTACTGCAAACTTAATGTATCCAATTTCTACTTCTATACCATCGAAAGATCTAGCAAACGATTTTTTGATCTCTTTATGAAAACCATCAAATTTTTCAATGAAGTTGAACCATCCAACCTTCTACAACATTTCCTTGAGTTGTGGGTATCCTTCCATATATTTTGCTCCTACTGGCTCAGTCCTGACAATGATTCCCATGGCTTCTATTTCGAAAAATTTCTTAACCTTCAGAATTACTCTCCTAGTCTAGGAAATGGATTGACTGTGAGTATGGTGAAAAATAACTACAGGTTTGCGTGGAATAAGTAGATGGTGAGGGTTTGGAGAGATGTGGACAAGTTGGTCACATCGTAGCCATGACTGTTAACATATGGAGTTATTAGGGACTGTTAGGTATAGAGTATGGAGGATGTGGTATGATGAAGTTTTATGGACCATTAGGTACAGAGTATGGAGGATGTGGTATGATGAAGTGGTAGTCAAATCAAATGATGACTCGTTAAGGAGACATACGATTATCCATATTATAAATGCCTTATGTTTTTAACTTGCTGTTTGAAATAAATTTTGCAATTTACCTTTAGAACTTAACCTTTCTATTTGATGTTGATCTGTAGGTACCTTTTAGCATGTCTGGTCTCCAAAACTGGATACTTCAATTTCCTGCATCCATGATTTATTTGTGAGCTGTACAATTGTGCCAGCATTGATAAATAAGTTATAGCTGCAGAATTAAATTAGCTACGGAATGGAATCAATTGTTGAAAATGAAAAGAAGTTAAAGTGAAGTATGGCTATGGAATATGAGTGTAAAAATGAAATGGAAATGGTTTATGACAGTGAAATGGAATGAAATGTAAAAATAAAAATGGAAAATAGGGTGAGATGGAGAGAAACTATAAAAATAAAATGTAAATGAAATATGACAGTGAGATGAAACAAAACTATAAAATAAAATGAAAACAGAATGAGATGGAATGAGTCTATGAATATGCAGACTCTGAACTGCAAATGAATGTAGCTTTTTGTCATTGCTTATTACAGAAAGGAAATGGCAAATATAGGATGTCAGAAATATCTGATTTTCACCTTGTATTTTCTGTATAAGTATGCCAATCAATGATTGGTTTTCAAACTTATACAATTTATTATATATATATATTTTATAATTTTTTATGATTTTTTTTAATTTATTATATATATATATATATTATATATATATATATATATTTTATAATTTTTTATGATTTTTTTTTTGGAAAAATAAAGGCTAAGTTAGTGGAGAAGAAGAATTATTCTTCACTAGATTTATTTTAGAGTTATTCTGGAAAATCTTAATAAACTCCTCTCTTGAAATTGGCTTTTGATATATCTTCAACCGATGACCATTCATAAGAAGAGGTATTTTTCTTTCATCTATTGTCCTTATCCTTACTACTCCGTTATTAAACAATTTTTCAATCTCATATGGCCCAAGCCAATGAGTCTGAAACTTGCCTTGAAAATATTTGAATTTTGAATCGAACAAAAGTGCCTAATTTCCTGCTTGAAACTTCTTCTCCTTGATATATTTATCATGCCATTTAGCACTTTTCTATTGGACTATAAAGGTTCCTTGAACTCCATCTTGCCTGATTTCATCAAGCTCATTGAGTTGCTCCAATCTATGTTTTTGTGCCTTTGATAAATCTAGTCCCAATTGGACTGCCATCTTAAAGGTTTTGATTTGAAACTATATAGGGAACAGGACTTGTTTCCCATAAACAAGTTCATAAGGTGTATGTCCCATCATGTTCCTCCATGTAGTTCTATAGGCTCATAAGGCTTCGAGAAGCCTTTCTGCCTAATCTCTTCTATGTAGATGCACTGTCTTAGTGAGAATTCCTTCAATCACCTTATTGGTAGATTCAACTTGAACATTTGCTTGTGGATGATAGGGGGTAGATTTCTTATGTTTGATCTTGTAATCTTCCATAAGACATTTCACCATTTTATATGTAAATTGAGATCCTTGATCTATCACAATTTCTCTTGGAATACCAAAACGAGTGAAGATGTTCTCAAAAAGAAAATTAACTATAGATTTTTCATTAGCAAAAGGTAATGCTTTAGCCTCTACCCATTTAGTGACATAATCAATGCATACCAATATATACTTCTTTTGCTTAGATGGGGGATTAATTGGTCCAACAAAATCCAAGGCCCATTTTTCAAAAGGTTCAATGGGTACATGAATTTGTAGTGGAATTTCATTTGAAGAAGCAGGTTTTCTACCCTTTGGCAGCTATCACACCTCTTGACATTTTCTTTGGCATATCTGATGATGGATGGCCAATAATATCCTACATAAATGATTTTATAGGTTGTCCTCTTGTCAGCAAAGTGTCCACCACACTGTTCATCATGACATACCTTAAACATCTCAGGCATTTCATCTTCCCTAACAAATATTATGATCATGAGATCTAGACTTGTTTTATACAATTCATTAGTGATCCATGAGTATCTTGCACTTATTTGAATGATTTTTCTTTTCTCTCTAGGAAACAAATGTGAAGGCAATTTTCTTGTGACTAAGTAATTGGCAATATCTGCAAACCAAGGGGTCTGAGTAGTCACTGCAAAAATATATTCATCAGGAAACTTATCTTCAACCGGAGTGTCATCTTTGATATTTTGAATTTTGGACAAGAAATCAACAACTATGTTTTGTTTTCCAGGTCTATCTAGCACAGTAATGTTGAATTCTTGCAAGAGTAATAGCCATCTTGTAACTCTGCCATTAGTAATATGTTTATTCATTAGGTATCTAATTGTAGAGAGGTCTGTATGAACAAAGGTTTCATAGCCTGTTATATAATGTCTGAACTTATTGATAGCATGAGCAACAACTAAAAATTCCTTTTCAGTTACAATGTAATTTAACTTGGTGGGACTCAGATTCTTACTTGTATAGTAGATGGCATAGGGAATCAAATATTTTTTTCCTAATACGACTCCCAGAGCTGTATCTGAAGCATCTGTTGAAATGTGAAAAGGTAGTTTCCGATTTGGACCTCTCAAAATGGGTGCTTCAGAAATTTTTCATTTTAAAGTTTGAAATGCTAACTGGCAATCAGGATTCCAATTGAATTCACAATCCTTGGCGAGTAATTTGAAGAGTGGGGATGCTATTTTAGTGGAATTTTCTATAAATATTCTATAGTATCCTATAAATCCTAGAAAACTTCTAACATCCTTTTGACAATTTGGAATTGATAATTTAGAGATGACTTCAACTTTAGATTTATCAACTTTAATTCTATCTCCTGAAATGTGATGTCCTAAAACAATCCCTTCTGTAAACATCATAATGTAGAAATTCCCACTGTAGATTAACCTGATAATGCAATATACTAAAGAAAAATACTTAATCTACTTCTACAATCAAACTTGCAGAAGCTTAATTGATTTGATCAAGATCAAACAGAACATATATAACAAAGAAGAAGAATCAATACACATGAAACGCAGAATAATACTCTGGGGAAAGCCTAAGATAAAAACCCCACTATTTGTATTATCATACAAGGTGGAAATACATCAGAATTACACAAAGCTTTAGCTCTCACAGCTAGCCAACTCTCATTACAATCCTCCTGGATGCTCACAGGCTAACAAGGATTATCACAAACCTTCTCCTCAGCCCTTGAAGCCTCCTATTTCCTTGCGCATTTTCCCTGGGTGATCCTATTATTACCAAGTGTAACACTGATCACTCACACTGATCTCACACCCTACTCTAACACACTGTGAGAACTATGCAATCCTCAAGGAACCTTCTTCCTTCTGCATGGATGAGTTTCGTTTATAGGAAAATTCCTCCAACTGATAGTACACTGTCAATGTCTTTAATCTCAACTGGGTCTTTGTCTAAACTGACATGCATGAGTTATTTATGAGAGAATCTTCAGTTATCTAGAGTACACTAGTTTGATGCATGCATGCATTAAATGACTGAACTCACAATTAGTTCCTCCAACAGTTTGGAACTAATTTAATTGGACTTAACTCAATTAACTGAGCTAACTAATTACAACTCAAATACAACTCATCTTTATCTTGTTAATTAAGGGATAATCTCCTCAATCAAAGGAATAACTATTGCATGACTTCACAAAGACTTATATCTTGAATTTCTCCAACTAATTAACTCAAGACGACTTAATTATTTTGCAGGCAACTGGTGAGACTAAATTCGAATTTTAATTCATAATTCTAATTCAAGGACAAACTAAAATTGGAATATACTGAATAACACATATTTCATTAAATTCGGAAGTATTCAGTGGATCTAAAATTTAGAAGTTTAACTAGATTAAGTTTTTTCAGAATGAGGAATTAGAAAGTCACTTAGTACACTAATTTTAATGTAGATATTCACCATTTTTTGTGTAAAATTATCATGATAAACTTTATAAAAAAAATTATATATACTTGCTAAAGCAATCTTTCACATCTTAATCTTGGATTCCTTACATTATCTATTTTAATATTTTTTATGGTTTATATTAAAAGATAAGTTTTGAAAGGTTATTTTATGAAAATAATGATGTGTATGTTACTATAATTAACCCATTTTTTTATAATCTGATATAGTAAATATCATGTATGCGTTAAGCTACGATTATTACTAAGAAAGTTTTGGCACAATTTAAAAGTCTATCGCCTTTGCAACACTAGTAATATATTTGAAGATTAAAAAACTCTCATAGATCATCCATTTTATACTCATATTGGAATTAAATTTCAAGACATTTGTGACGCTACCAACCTTCTTGATTGTTTAACTAAACAAAATTATGATGATCTTGAAACACTTCTTTTAATGCTTTTTGATCATATTAACAATAAAATTCGAAATAACTTTTAGTAATATCTTTCTACCTTTCTTATATACCATTTTTGGTCTTAGTGGATGATAATCATCATCATCACCATCATAATTACATACTATTGTAGGAAGTTTGCACCATTTTAGAGTTTAGGAGAAAGAAAAATTAGTATCAAATTAAATGTTGGTGTGAGTAGTAGCATAATTTATTTATCATTTATATTTGTACTTTTATGTTCATAAAAAAGTTGATTGAGGCTTGCTTAATGAATAATAGATTAATAGATTAATATGCAAGATACATATAAAGTATAAAGTTATTTAATGACAAATGATCTTAGTGATGTGTCCAATATATACCATTATTTAGAACTTTAACTAGATTAAGTTTTTTCAAAATGAGGAATTAGAAAGTCACTTAGTTCACTAATTTTAATGTAGATATTCACCATTTTTGTGTAAAATTATCATGATAAAATTTATAAAACAAATTTATATAAACTTGCAAAATAAAATCTTTCACATCTGAAGTTGGATTCCTTACATTATCTATTTTAATATTTTTTATGGTTTATATATAAATATAAGTTTTTTAAGGCTATTTTATGAAAATAATGGTGTATGTTACTACTATTAACCCATTTAATTATAATCCAATATAGTACATATCATGTATGTGTTAAGTTATGATTATTACTAAAAGAGTGTTAGCACAATTTAAAAGTCTATCACCTTTACAACACTAGTAATATGGTTGAAGATTAAAAAACTCTCATAGATCATCTAGTTTATACTCATATTGGAATAAAATTTCAAAATATTTGTGATGCTACCAATCTTCTTGATTATTTAACTAAACAAAATTATGATGATCTTGAAACACTTCTTTTAATGCATTTTGAGCATAACAATAAAATTCGAAATAACTTTTAGTAATATCTTTTTACCTTCTTATATACCATATTTGGTCTTAGTGGATGATAATCATCATGATCACCATCATAATTACATACCATTGTAGGAAGTTTGCACTATTTTAGAGTTGAGGAGAAAAAGAAAACTCAGGATCAAATTAAATGTTGAATGTGAGTAGCAGATTGAGGCTTGCTTAATGAATAATAGATTAATATGAAAGATATATATTACGTATAAATTTATTTAATGACAAATGATCTTAGTAATGTGTCCAATATATACCATTATTTAGAACTTTAACTAAATTAATTTTTTTCAAAATGAGGAATTAGAAAGTCACTTATTTCACTAATTTTAATGTAGATATTCACCATTTTTTGTGTAAAAATTATCATGATAAAATTTATAAAACAAATTTATATAAACTTGCAAAAGCAAATCTTTCACATCTTAATGTGGATTCCTTACATTATCTATTTTAATATTTTTTATGGTTTATATTAAAAGATGAGTTTGTTAAGGTTATTTTATGAAAATAATGATGTGTATGTTAATATTATTAACCCATTTAAATATAATCCGATATATAGTAAATATCATGTATGTGTTAAGTTATGATTATTAGTAAAAGAGTGTTAGCATAATAAAAAGGCTATCACCTTTGCAACACTAGTAATATGGTTGAAGATTAAAAAACTGTTATAGATCATCTAGTTTATGCTCATATTGGAATTAAATTTCAAAATATTTGTGATGCAACTAACCTTCTGGATTGTTTAACTAAACAAAATTATGATGATCTTGAAACACCTCTTTTAATGCTTTTTGAACATAACAACAAAATTCGAAATAAAATTTAGTAATATCTTTTTACCTTCTTATATACCATATTTGGTCTTAGTGGATGATAATCATCCTTATCACCATCAACATTACATACTATTGTTGGAAGTTTGCACCATTTTAGAGTTGAGGAGAAAATATTTTTTTAGGATCAAATGAAACGTTGAATGCGAGTAGTAGCATAGTTTATTTTTATTTAAAATTTGTACTTTTATGCTAAAAACTTGAGGCTTACTTAATGAATAATAGATTAATATGCAAACTATATATTAAGTATAAAGTTATTTAATGACAAATGATCATAGTAATGTGTCCAATATATACCATCATAGATCCATTTTAAGTGCAGATGTACGGATCAAATTTCTTCATGTGCAAACATTTTGAGTGAAAGATACAATGTGTTATTTTTCATTGAAACTATATTTTTGAATGCTAAATAGAGTATATATACGACCAAATAAAAATTTTAACCATAAAAAACTTTTTTCTTATATATAGATATATATGACGTTGATATTGACATAAATTAGTTAACATAAATCTTCAAATAGTTTCTTTGTATCTCTAGCTCAAATATTTTTGAAAAGTATAAGATTTAAACATTTAATTCACACATTTTATATACTTTTAATTACTTTACAAAATATTCAATTTTTATTTTATTTTTCTATTTAGAACATAATTTTTATTCCCACCCCACAACACCACACCCCCCCACACCCCCAAGCCCCCCCCCCCCCCCTTAAATATTGGGTTGTAAAATGAGCCTCTCATCTAAATTACTAATCATTTTAATGATCAAAATCAATCATGAATTAGAATACTAACAAAGTAGTACAATTTGATTATTTTCAAATACAGCAGGAAAGAGAGAAAATTGACTAAGATATTTATTACAAATGTTTAGTTTTTATTCCTGTCGTGTTTAAGGATATTATATTGAAAAGAACATATTAACATTCATCTAAAACTTAGATTCCTTACATTATTTCTATTATCATTAACATTTATATTTATGTATTAAATTTGACTCGTGAACAATAGATTTTGCAAAAAAAAACTTACCTATAAAGTTATTTAACGATATACTAATATTGTTTTTCTTACTATTATTGACCGTTTTAAATTGACACTAACTACTTTTCCTACGTTGAGTATAAATTAATTATACTAGTACAATGTTGGCACCACTTCAAAATCTATAAGAGGAAATATTTTATAATTCTAGTTGTGTTGTTCAATGACCAAAATATTTTTTTTATAAATTAGAGTGCAACAAAATAGTGAATTTGATTTATATTAATTATAATAAGGAAAATTAAGGAAAACTCACCTCAAACATTATATCAAGTGTCTAGCATTTATTCATTAAGTGTTTAAATGGTTTATATTAAATAGAATACTAATTAGGTACTCCATTGTTTTTTAATAGACCAAGTTTATAAGATGTTTTTAAGTGCATTATTGAATTTGATTATTCATATTTGATATGGTCAGAAGTCATGTTGGTCAAATAAAGCTTTCAAAACTTAAATATTTTATGGCATTGTCATGTAATTTGTCTAACACATGCTTACATTGAAATATTAAATAATATAAAACTCCTCCAAAAAGAATATGAAGAGAATATTTGATATACAACAAATATGGAAAAGTGTGTCTGAATGTATATTAATAGTCCTTAAAAAAAAATTACATTCATGAATCATATAAACCTACTCTTAAGATATTCGCTCAAGCAGATGAAGAATGGCTTCTACACCATATTTATTTATCTTGGTCTTCTTGCAATGTTCTTTCTTTGGCATCCATGCCCACACTATGGTATTAATTGGAATAGAGCCAATTTTTGTGTCATCAGGATTTGGTACCCAATATTGCTCTAAAATTATTCCATTGTATCTCCCTTACATAGGCTTCCACCAGTCAACCTTTACATGAAGATTCTCACTTTCATTATCCCTAAAGATACCTGAGATGGATTTTGCCATCCAAATCATCTCTTCTGCATCCTCATTTCCTGATCTAAATAGCAACATCTTTCCTTTCTCAACATCAATCTTCGGATTGAAAGTTGGTTTTGGCTTGTTGCATTTGGGTCCAACATATATTGGTTCATCTATCACATTATCAAAAGCTTCATCCATAATACTTGAGATTACTTGGAGTGCATTACGATCAACATCAACAGTGTGCCTTGTGTTGGGCCAGAAATCCTCAGAAGATGAATAACTTCCATCTATTATTCTATGATCATTATAGATTCCATCTAATGTATCAAGAACTTTTTCCCAATACACTACTTTCTTTTTCCATTGCTCTGTAACAATTGGTGAATCCTCATTCCCAATAGTGTCTTTCCACATTTTTATGTATGATGTTATCCCTTCCTTTAGTTCTTTTAAATAGACATCATTCTGTTTGGAAGCTAAGAAAGATGGCTTCCTTATGAGAATTATAGGTCAACCTTCATCATCTATATTCCATAACTCAACCGGTTTTGACCACTCAATATCTCTAATTAATTCTTTGTACCTTAGTACTGGAACATCATTGAGTGCAAGAAATTGGAAGTATTGGACATTAAGATGTCCAACTAGTGCATTTTTTCCCTCCTTGATGTATCCATTAAGGAAACTTTTGAATTCATAGACCTTGTCAATAAGTGTAGGTGGAAACACTCAATTTTCTTCAATTTTGTGATATGTATCCATCATTGCAGGTAAAGAATAAATATCTTTACTTTTTAGGTTGGAAGACATTCTTCCGTAGGTTCCATCTATGTCTTCTTGGGTGTGCCCCACAGGCAAGAACCCAACCTCAATAGTGATGAAGACACCAAGTGCAGTTAAAAGTGATAGAAACATGAAAATATAGCAATTCTTATTATCACTTGCTACATTGTCCAACTGTAACAACAAATTTTGACTTTTTGAACTTCCATGAGATATAAAATAATCCTTGTACCCTTGACATTTTGAGTAAATAGAGGTGTCAGGTAATGCATTTGTAAGTGGGTTTCTTGAAATTCCACTTTCATAAAGTACATCACCATACATATCCATTTGTGGGTCTTTAAGGTCCCTTAAGCACTTTGAAAGGGATGTAATAGTAAATTGTGATCCCATAAGGACAAACGGTAAGGAGAAATGACTAAAAGCTCCTGCCTTATGCCCATGTGTAAGTGTACCTATCAATGACAAACCTAAATTTGTTCCTACAATAGACTTTGATTTGACACGTAGCTTTGGGATTGAAGTCTTTTTTTTTTCCATTTTATCATGGATAATGCTCAAATAATCCTTTGGAAACTGCTTTGACATAATTCTATGGGAATAGTAGCAATATATTCCACACATAACAATCTTGTTATGTTTCTTCAACCTACTTCATGCCTTTTCTTCCAACTCTTTTGTAGTTGTTGACTTCATTTGTGCTTTCAACACAAAACATTCACTTCATTTACTAAAGTTGGTGTTCTTTGAAAATGCGACATCTCGAAACTTAGCATTCCAGATCTTGCTCATTGTTGACTGTGATATTGATGGGTAATTGAGCTTTTGAAGAGCCTCATTGATCTTTTTTAACAAAGAATTTTGTGTAAGTCGAAGGAAGCAATCTTAAAGGACTAGATGTTCCATCTTCTTCAACTTGATGTGTTTGGTTTGGTGAAAAATCTGAATTATCCATTACAATTTTGTGCAATATTTCTATGGCTGCCATTGTGTGAGCTCGTGCTTTCCATGTGTTGGTGTTACCATGAATAGCTTTGTTCTGTCCATGTTGGAAATAATGCTGGTCGTTATAGAATGTGCTTTGAGGAATTTTATGTATCTTATACCATGCTTTCTTACAAATAATATTCCCATTAAATCTCATATCCTTTACATTTCTAGCAATAGGTGGTAGGCCATGGGCATGGCCATGGTCCTTTGACATGACTGTGTTTGACATGAGTGAATTCAAGAAAAATTCTCTAATACCATTTTTATTTATTTGTCTCATATCCCATCTAGCACCTGCAATGGCCTTCCTATCCACATGTTGAAGACAATCTTTTCTACAACATACATCTGCTGCCAAAACTCTAATTTATTTCTCTTCATCTATTTTTGTTTGAAATTTTGCAATTTTTTTTGCAGCTGTAACTCGTTTAATCCTTTTATATGGCCTTGTTACATGCATATCAATTGAGTTTCTATCTTTTTCATTACAAAAGTACCCATCCCAATTGTTTAAGGGATTTTTGTCCTCTATAACATCCCATATCACCATATCCTTGGGTGGCTCCTTGAAATTTTCCTTGACCCTTAATATCACACCTTTGTTATCCACCAACTTATTTATTAGCCATCTAACAAAATGGTGTATAGACTTATCCCCAATTCTGCATTTCTCGCAATTTCCATCTATCTCTTCTAGAAAAAGACCAAAATCCATTTCACCTAGTGTTTCACCCTCAACAATGTCATCCTCGCGGACATTAACTAGCATTCCTTTGGCAATGCACATGCTTGTTCCCATGCATTCATGTGTAAGAGAAACCTTTGTACATATGAATCTAACCCTATCTTGGGGAATATTTGTGGCATGATCATGACAGTGAGGCTCCAAATCTGATTCTGCCAAATTTGATAAGATTCTAATGCACCCCCAAGTGTATGCTCAAATCCTGTTGGATGTGGTAGAGAAGCATTATGTTTTAACACCTTCTCAATTTTAACCACTATGCATCCTTTCTTTACCATCTTTCCATAGACTTTATGCCCAAGCTCTGTATTGAATATGGAGCCCTCGTCCACCTTCACTCCATGTTGCAGAAGATCTACCTTAGCTCCAATAGAAAATGTGGAAGAAACATTTGCACCTATAAATGAATGTAAATAAGGTTAGTATTTACCCAAAAAAACCATTTATTATGCTATCAATAATATATAACACATGCTTCAATATTTTGATTTACCTATGTTGTGTCTCAAATCCATGATCTTCCATGGATGTATGTCCCCTTCATTAACATCCTCACCAATAATGTGGTTGAGTTACATCAATTATCAAAATTGTAACATAACTAGCATTAACCCTTTCTCCAACATAATAAGTTCTAGACTCTGTAGATTCGACCCTTCCTAGCCCAATGACTTGATCATTAATAAGGAGATAAACATAGTCCCCTTTTGCTAAAATTATATTTTCCATTGTAGCTTATATCAATTCTGTAACAACAATTAAATTGTAACTTGTAATTAAAAAGTTGAACTGTGTAAAGTGCGACTTTATATTTTCGCAAAAACACACAACTTACAAAAAAGTAATATAGATGCAAAAATTAAAATAGTATGGTAGTAATATTGTATGTAATAAAACATTGTTTCTTCAAATGAAAGCTAACAATCAATATAATTCCTTCTACTACAAACATAAGCATATTGCTAGAAGCAACATTACATGGTCAAATAAATCTAGCACATGCTAGATTTCCTTCTAGGACAAACAAGCACATTGTCAATAAGAATATTCTAAGGCGAAGGAAATCCACCACATGCTAAATTTCCTTCTAACATAAATAGAAGAACATTACTCACAAAAACATTTCAAAGTAAAAGAAATCTTACACATTCTAGAGTTTATTCTAGCACAAACATAATCACATTGCCAAAAACAACATTGCAGTGTGAAAGATATCTAGCATACGCTTGATTTACTTCTAGCACAAACAAAAGCACATTGCCAACAATAACATTGTAGGGAAAACAAAATCCAACAACTTCTATCACAAACACAATCACATTTCCAATAACAACATCACAAGGTAAAATAAATTTAACGCATGCTAGCTTTACATGTAGCATAAATACAAGCATACTGCCAAAAACAACATTTCATGCCAGAAGAAATCTAGTGCATGCTATATTTCCTTCTAACACAAACAAAAGCACATTATGAAGGTGAAGGAAATCTAACACGTGTTAGATTTCCTTCTATAATAAACAACCAAATTGAAAACAACAATATTGCATAGCAAACGAAATCTAGCACAACTTCTAGCCCAAACACAAGCACAACATTTCCAATAATATTGCCAAGGTGAAGGAAATCTAACACTTGCTAGATTTCCTTTTATCATAAACAACCAAATTGACAACAACAATATTGCAAAGAAAAATAAATCTAACATAGTTTCTAGCCCAAAGACAAGCACGTTTCCAATAAAAATATTGCAAGGTGAAAGAAATTTAACGCATGTTAGCTTTACATGCGGCACAAATACAAGAAAAATACCAACAACAACATTGCATGCCAAAACAAATCTATTGTGTGTTATGTTTGTTTTTAACACAAATCAACAAAGTGTCATGGTGATTCTCTGTTGTGAAGACCCATATTAAAAGTGGTGTAATGCTAATAAGACCAATGTAGCTACTGCCAGGATACCAAAGTAAAGTTTCATTGTTCAAAAGTTTAGGGCCTCCTTGGTAAAACCATGCATGTCATACTCAGTGACTATGGCATACTCTGAGGTAGACTCAATAGTAAATTTTGTGCATCAATAGAGTTTTGGCATTTTCTGGATAAGTTAAGGCACCAACACCAAAACTGTTATGAATCACCTAGTCAAGTCTCAAGAGAGAGCCTCTTTTGTCTCGTCACTATATTAATCCATGAAATGGTGGAGAGCCTAACAACCTTCTCTTTTAATCACCCAATCTAGACCAAATTGAAAAGTTGTATTCCTACCTAACCAAACATTTTCCATGTTTTTGCTTCCTCATAAAAAGATAACAGTCTAGGGGTTATCCTGATGAAAAATGTACCTCTCGGAAGACTATGTTAACACCTTGTTTTAGGAGATTAACCCACTAGCCTTTGTTATATGGTGAATTTCCAAACCCAATAGCTCCTCCGTAAGATACTCTCGTATTGAATCTAAAACCATTTAACTATGATTAAATGGTAGCACATGCAATTTGCAAGTAAGGGTCACAGTTTCAGGTTTGGACCATTTAGTCAGGTTTATAGCTTAAATGACAGTTTCATACTTTGAGTTCAACTATCTTTGACATATATGATATAACTGAACTAGTCCATTTTTATATCACTACTACAACAATCCATGAAATGTGCATGCAAGGTCTAAAATCAATGCTTGACTTGGCTTCCATAGTAATGTTCCACATTTGAATGGACTTCCCAAAAGATTTCATTGTGTTTATATAATGCTTCATGCATCTCTAGTAAAAACTAAAGGCTAGATGCCAAATGTGTTTATCAGATGTTTCTTATGAATGCATAAGATAAGGTTGGTGTATTTCATATATTCTCATGCATCTCTAGTAAAAACTAAAGGCTAGTTGCCAAAGGTGTTTATCAGATGCTGCTTATGAATGCATAGATAAGATTAGTGTATTTCATATATTCTCATTACAATACTGAATACTGGATCTAACTCTTCAATGGTCCATGGATTAAGTTTTAACTTGTTGAGGTATCTGTTACAATGGGCCAATATCTTGAGCACTGGGCAAATAGGTTGCTTGGTTTTTTATTGAGTTCGATTACAAAGGAGGTATGCTAGAAACTCTTGACATCTTCTATGGTCCTCACTCAATCACACAACAAGTGGATTACTAGGTAATCCCAATTAGATGTTGGGGATGCCATAATACTAGACATCTAATACCGAAACGTTCACTTAGATTTTGTGGGGATCGTATCGAAAGGAATGGAATGGCTTCTGGTTTCAATCAGGTTCCTACTTTATATAATATGGAACACAGCCCTCGAGAGCCCTCAAATGAACTGCATATGTTTGTGCTTAAGGAGGCTCCCATCCATAATTGTAGAATAAAGGACACTAGTCAAATGGCTCTTGGAAAGATAATCCTTGGAATGGACTACTAATCGGTGCCACATAGACATATAATAATCGAGAATAATGTAGATTATATTATCAATCATATGGCAGGTCAACACTGACACATTTCCAAAGGACAATATTCCAATCTATATCCAGACCTGAAGTCTTCAGCTTCATCTCCTCCCTTATATAAAAATACAGAAATGGATACTTCCCCTATATCAATAGATACAGATGTGGAAAACCTAAATAATGATGAATCGTTGGGTCTTGAACTGCTAATAGTAAAAAGGTCCTTCTTTCAGGAAAAAAAGACTTTTATTAATCTGGATCACCCCGGAATTGGATTGACTAGGAAAAAGAAGGGCATCAAGTATAAAAATATATCCTCTTGTGTTGGTGTGGGGTCCAAGCTCAATACATGACCCCAACCAACCATGCCTCTAGTACTAGATAGAGTGTAAATGAAAAATCAAAGCAGAATTTGTAGTCTTAGACCAAGGCTAATATCCACACGTGCTCTCTAGTCAGCATTTCACTCATCCCATGCAGACAAATTAGAGAAATGCTCAAACAAAGCATTTTTAGCACCAGCACCATGATTGATCTATTATGAATTCCTTTAAGATGGACTCAGTTTACTAACTAGTTATTAATGTAGTAATGTTATTGTCCAAACAAAGCTGAAAAGCACGGGCAAGAAGGCAACAAATCTAGCATTACTACAGTTACCAACAGAGTAAAGTTCAAAAAAACAGGCATTAAGACAAACAACTATATAATCAATTTAGTTGTCATCTCATTAAAGTTTACAGGTGCAGGCATTAAAGATAATCGCAAAATTGAACAGTACACAACAATCAAGCAGATCATTGTCAATGAAAAACATCACTTGTCTGTTGTCATTTAGAATAGGTGCCAAAGGCAACTGCTGGGAAAAACGATGTACAAGGGGGAAAGTTCTTACCCCGGATCGGCCACCTCAAGAAGAAAAACCGGAAATTAGTCACACTCCAACCCATGGTAAACACTCAGCTATTCTTTTTGAAAAATTAAGAGAAATAAGGGAACTACAAAAAGAGAAAGGGACACTGTTAAATGTGATAGTTAGGCTTCGCCAGCGGATCAGGCTTCTAACGGTAAGACAAAGGGGGGTAAGGACCTCAACAAGAAAAGGTTCGGCCATGCCAATAAGACCCCGGAAGAATAAGAGGCGAAGAATCGGGAGTTGTTGCACTACCCAAAACCCTGACAGAAGCCAAACTGCTGAAGCAGAAAGACAAACTGTTGTTCCAATTGAAACAGAAGAACAGACTGCTGTTCCATTTGAAAAGGAAGAACAATGGGCTGGATTTCACGTTAAAATTGAAACAAATAACAAAGTGGTTCAGACGGAGGCACCACCTTCGGGAGTAATAAGGGTTATGAATTCCAAGCAGCATAATAAGAAAGTCCAAGTAAAACTCCCAGCCTCCATAGATGCATGGAAAAAGGACCCAAAAACAAGAACCCTTCACCATCATTTGAAGCAAGCCTAGCAAGAAGCAGAACGGCTCAGGGAACAAACAGTCCCCCGTGATAAATATGAGGAATTACAGCAGCAGTTAAGAAATGTCAACCTATCAGAAAGCCAAGCCTTCGAAGGATGGAAAAAGGAGCAAGAAAATGTTGCCAAGGTAACCCGTAGATTAGATGTAGTTATTAAACAAATGGATACCTTGTGTGCTCTGTATAATGATGTTTTAGCATGTAGGGCCCCTGCCAAAAATGATGCCCTGTTTCTAATGGAAAGATACTTGCAATTGAAAATTAAGGCCGTTAGGGCAGGCACTCCTATAGAAATTAATACTATAGATGATTTTATAAACTGCTGTAAGCATTATGGGGTAAAGGTACAAAGGTTATTATGTGAATTTTATCTGCATAACCTTGTACTAGAGCAAGAAACCGAGCTAAACCCTGGCCCTTTTTTTGGAGACGTTCAATTACAAGCATTCATTTCATTTGCAGTCAATCAAATTAAATGGCTCAAAGCCTACAATGCATTTCAGAGACAAGAAAATGGATTAGAACTATGGGTAAGAGCTGAACTTAGAGACCCGGAACAGTTATGGAGAAGTCATAGAAATCTTATGAGGACTCCGGGGGTGATTGAAGCACTAGGGCCCATGCATGAGTCACTCATTCGGCAAGGGCTTGAGTTCTTTGCTTCTATCAAAGACCCTGCCATTGAAGCAGCCAAATTTCGATATCGAGTGTCTAATCCGAACATTCAGTTCCGAGAGCCATTTAATCCGAAAATTTCAAGCTTGCTGCTAACCAATTCCCCCTCTATGGTGAAATTATTTTGAGGGCAAGACCATCTTGGTTAGGATATAGGTTCAGGAGTCCAATCATTTGACATCCTGCACCCGGATACCAAGCCCTGTATGAGATGCCCAAGGGCCAGACGAGCCACTTCTTTGATCATCTAGTTTCGCATCATGGGTGTAGGCCTCCACACGAGATTCCATCTCCAGCCTACTCCCTCACTGCTCTGCATGTCAACTATAATGTTTTCATGAGGCCATGAAAAAGGGTAAGCCTGGGGGTGTGTGGAGTACCAAGGAAGGTATGTTTTAATGGTCATTTCGGTATCTTTTCATAAAAACTTAAAATCCTTTTACATGAGAAACTTAAATAATAATAAGAACTTATAAAGAAATACGAGAAATTAATAAGAAGCACTGATAGACGTCGTTTCTATGTGCAGGAAGGTGAAGAAGCGAAAGGTGGCCATCCAAAGAGTAAAGATAAAGACAAGCTAACTGCTGTCCCGGTGACGGGAGACCGGAGGCGAACTAGATCGACACAGATCAGCCCCAAACAGGACGCGGAGATACCAGTTGGAAACAGAAGAAGGAAGAAGTAGCGCAACATTAATGATTCTTTGTATCCCTCAGGATCTTAGATCCCGAGGGATAGTTGTTTTAGCCTATTTTCTGTACCTAGATGTCTCCGTCGTTCCTCTTATAAAAAGGGATAGCATTGTTGGCTATGGGGGAAATTTCGGTGAATTTCTGGGAAGTGTGTAATTAATTTGAAGAAAGATCTGGACTATGATCTTTATGTTCTGTTGAAGACTTAAGTTTCTGTACTTTTATTGCATGCTTTAATACAGACTTGTTCACTTTTTATCTTTGAGCCTGGATTCATCTTAAGCGGTGTGCCCCTGGAGGCTAAGGGCCCGGCCCTGGAGGACACTTGCTCTTTTATTATTACGCGTGGTTTTCGTGTGGTTTGTTCATAAAAGTAATCTGGTAATCTGCTATGTTTTGAGAATATTTCATTACATGCTTTGTTGTGATTAAGTTATTTCGTGTTCTTGAACTTTATATCGATGCTATGTTATTTTACCAACTCTCTAAGTATTGATAAATTCTTACAAGACATTGTTACTTTATTACAGAGCCCTTTACGATTGTATTTTGCATTATAACAAGTCATCTGGAGAAGTTTGTTTCACATGGTTCTTGAACGTGACTATTCTTTATGACATGCAGTCGTATGTGTTTTAACAAAAGCAGATTAAGTATAGTGTGTTTCTAAGATTCTATAGTATTGTTCTATAAGATTGAGAGATTGATGTTTTGATTGGTATAATCA
Organism: Pinus taeda; assembly: GCA_000404065.3. Lineage (NCBI taxonomy): Eukaryota > Viridiplantae > Streptophyta > Pinopsida > Pinales > Pinaceae > Pinus > Pinus taeda. Next base: position 8,892 of record APFE030742745.1, on the reverse strand, counting down.
AATAGACTTGCAGTTTAAAGGATTTGGTTATTTTTTATTGTTGTTCTATTCTTGAATTGCTGTTCCATTTACTTGTTGTTCCATTTACTTGCTGTTCCATTTACTTTCCGTTCCATTTATTTGTTGTTCCATTTCCAGATTGCTAATTTACTATTTTCTTGAGGACAGACCTAGGCTGTAGTGGACCCCAGCATCTGCTACCTGGTCCCCAGACCTCTGATCTGCTCCCATCAGCTATGAAAGGGATGTGTTATTGCTACGAAACCCTTGGCCGATGTGCTGTTCCATTTCATTATCATTTCTTTTATCTGCTGTTTCATTTCTAATCATTAAGAACGATCCTAGGCTGCAGTGAGCCCAGCATCTGCTATTCAGCTCCCAGACCTCCGATCTATTCTCATCAGTTATGAAAAGGATGGGCTATTGCTGCCGAACCTTTGGTTGATGCAATACTTGGTGTGATTTGATCTTTTAAAGTAGTTAAGTTGTAGGTTTGCATTACTTTACTTGCATTGCTTTTGGATAGCTGTACTACAAGCATTACTCTGGAAAATGCTAGCCTCAGACTGAGACACCCTTTGAAATAACCAGACGATCCTGGATTGATATATTAATGTAAGGTAACTAGAGGTGAAAGAGACCCTTGTTATAGCTCTACAACAGGTTGTTGACAGATTTGCAAGTTTACAGGTTTGATTTTTTATAGGTTTGCAGGTCTACAGGTTTGCAGGTTTGGTTATTTAAATGTTACAAGTCTAGTTATAAGTTTCAGGTTATAGGTTAGTGTAGTTAGCTATATGTACGGAGAAGAGAGTTCATCATTGGGTAAGAGCTTGTGCATATGAGTTGAACGATATGCCTACATCAACACATCGAAATGTACTACGATTGGGATTTTACATTATGATTTTGGGTATGGATTAGTTGTATCTTCACAGGATTAAGGTGGGCTGATATGAAAAGGCTATTGAGTGCTTGGATGACAATGAAGAAAAAATAATATTGCAGGATAAGAAGAAGGAAACAATGGTGAGTATGGTTACAACTATGTAGGTAGAGTGAAGTTGCAGGAAGGGGTGTGTATTGTTTGTAGTGCATATTTCTAGTGATAAAGGTAAGGATGTTGATGATGTAGAAGTCTCATGTATTTCAGAGTTTTTGCCTCATAGGGAAGTGGACTTTTCTATTGAGTTGGTACCAGAGGCAACATCAGCAAAAAAGTCATCTTACAGGATGAGCACTCTAGAGCTGGTGGACCTAAAGTTGCAATTGAAGGAAATGCTTGATAAGGAATACCTTGGGCCAAGTGAGTCACCTTGGGGTGCACCAATAGCTTCTGTGAAGAAGAAGGATGGTACTCTTAGGTTATGCATTGATTATAGGCAATTTAACAAGTCGGCGATCAAGAACATGTATCCCTTTCCACGGAAACATGACTTGTTCAATCAGATGAAGGGACAACAAAATTATCGAAGTTTGATTTGAGATAAAGTTATCATTAGGTACACAACAAAGAAGAGGACATCTAAAAGACTTCTTTCCAAACCAGGTATGGGCATTATGAGTTTATTTTGGTTCCTTTTCCTTTAACTAATTCTCTAGCTACTTTCATGTGTTTGATGAATAGTGTGTTGTGTCCTTATTTGGACAAGGTTGTGATTGTATTCATTGATGATATATTGATATATTCTAAGATGTGGAGGAACATTCTGAAAACTTAGCAGCAATACTGAGATTGCTAAGATAACATCAGTTGTGTTCCAAGCTTATTAAATGTAGTTTCTTTGAGACAGAGGTACATTACTTGGGCCATGTCGTTTCCAGGGAAGGTATTGCAGCGGATCCAGAAAATATAAGAGCTATCATGGAATGTAAACTCCTAGGAATGTGGATGAGGTTAGATCATTCATGGGGTTAGCAGGTCATTACAGGAGGTTCACCAGGAACTTCTTGTGCATTGCATATCCCATTACATCATTGTAGAGGAAAGGAAAGAAATTTTAATGGGCAGAGGAATGTGCAGTAAGCTTTGAGTAATTGAAGTAGTTGCTTACAAATGCTCTAGTTCTAGATATTAGAAATCTGGGTAAAGAGTTCGTGGTGTGTATATATGCTTCAAAGAGAGGCCTCGGTGGAGTTCTAATGCAAGAAGGACATGTGGTATGTTATGAGTCAAGGAATCTAAATGATCACGAGTATAACTATGTGACACATGATCTGGAGTTAGTAGCAATCATTCATGCCTTGAAAATGTGGAGGCACTATCTTCTTGGTAGGAGATTTGTGTTAATGAGTGATCAAAGTGGGCTAAGGTACTTGTTTGACCAACCTAATCTAAATGCTAGGAAATCTAGGTGGTTGACCACTCTGAGTGAGTTTGAATTTAATATCAGGTACATTAAGGGTAAGGAGAACAGGGTTGCAGATGCCCTTGGCAGAAGAGTGTAGGTAAATCACATAGTAGTTGTGAGTTCATATGGGACATATTTACAATATCAGATCTTACAGGTAGGACAATAGGAGGAAAAGTACATGAGTCTTAGGCACAGGTTACAGGAGTAGGGTACAGGTGAATGGGATGTGGACTATCATCTCACAACAGATTGTTTTGTAAGATTTAGGGACATGATCTATGTGCCATACAACAACGACCTCAAGAAGTTTATCATGAGGGAATTTCATGTTAATTTGTATTCAGGTCATCTAGGATATCAAAAGACATTGACAATGATGAGTAATTTCTACTACTAGCCGTGTTCATAACGTAACTCCATGTGTAGAATGTAACTCCAGTAATCATAATCACAATCCAGGGTCATGCGTGTGCAAAATGTAACTCCAGTAATCACAATCCAGGGTCATCCGTGTGTAGAATGTAACTCCAGTAATCACAATCACAATCCAGGGTCTTTTGTGTGCAGAACGTAACTCCAACAATCACAATTCAGGGTCATCTGCATGCAGAACGTAACTCCAGTAATCACAATACAGGGCCAAAATTACAAAATACTACAATTTTTCGATATAACCTTATTTATTGTGAGGGGCGATAAGCGAAAATTCTTAGATGATCCCATTGACACAAAAATACTGCATCCGAGATGTATACATATCGCCAAGATAATTGTTTAGTTAATTTAGTGTCCTAAATTACTTGCATAAATTATTAACAATGGTTTGTAAGCTCATGAAGTGTAGTGCCCTATATGTGCTTAGTTAACCTTTCTTACTTCGTTGTTTTGTATTTTATATTGTTTTGGGGGTTTCTGTTCTTTGAATCCTAATGATGTACAATCTGAACTATGAGAAACTTAAGTGAATCTAATGGATTTTCTTTTAAGGGAAAAATGTTCCTAAGCTAGTCTAACTTCCTAAAGGTGAACCAAGAGTTGAAGCTAGTCAAAATATAATTTAAAGAAAGGAAAAACAGAGCATCTATCCTATCTCATCATTAATCCTAAGTCATGAATCTATTTCTTAAAATTAAGGGTGAATTTGTAATGCATGTTGAAATAAATACAGAGAATGAAATCAACTGAAGTACTTCTAGTTACTCTAGCCTTAAATTTTGAAATATAACCTTCTTGGGATGGGATACAAGAAACTCTATTTACTTTATGATCTAGAGAACTCAATGAAACATGCAAAAGGTAACTGATTGATTTCAACCATTGTGTGAAGTGAATGTTTAACCATTTAGTTTAGGATGAGTATCAACTTGAAATGGTGTTCAAAAACATTCATTAACTCAGAAGATTGACACATTTTTCCTAGGGAATAAATAACAAAACAGTGAGTAACCTAGAGAAAAGTGCATTCTTATTACTTCAACCTTACTTTGTTTAGAAACAAAATCATTTCCTTTCATAAAATGTGTTGGAAGAACAAGACTACAAAATTGATTTTTTAACATTATGCTATTGATCAAAACTAAAATAAATCAACCTAAGTTAGAAAAACTCCTAAAAGAAAAGTAATGAAATTAAAATTAAACATAAAACGAAAGGAAAGAAAACCTCCTTCAGTGAAGGGGCCCTCTGCAACTGACTTGGTTGAGCTGCTAACTAATTAAAAATGCTCTCTTAAATGATCATTGGTCAACACACGACTTATATTGTAGAAAAGAATGAAGTAAAAAATATAGAGCTAAAAGTCTGAAATTAATACATAAAATTCTCCGAACCTCCTTGGTTCTGTAAAACCAATATTTAAAAGGAAATAATCATAACCATCTTTGAGGAAACCTAGCTACAGGTGGCTCATACCTATTACAAAAAAACTGTGTAAATGCCTGATATGCTATAGGTGGTTTAAATTCAAGTGAGATGTTTGAAATAGAACCGTTAACACAGGTGGCTGATTCGAGTTAATGCTTGCAACATAACTATTAGATTTATTGATTAACCACGAAAGAGAAGATGAAGAGTTCTATTGTTCTGGGTATCATATTTTTGAATCCACCTTTGACTATGATATTGAGCTTACTTTCTTGTTGATCTAGGCTGAGTGAATAGGATAGAATCCATGTGGAGACAATTCTAGAGATGTCCATATGGATGGATTCTTCATTTGACACCTGGAACTTTCCAGACCATGGAAGCAGCTATGAAATACACAGTTAGCTGCAGAATAGGCTGCATTCCATATCTAATTTGCAAAAATGTATTCAAATAGAAAAAACATAAAAATATAACATGTCAATCATTTAATGCCTTCCTTAAGACAAAACCTATCATTTATCATTGATTGGGATCTGTAATATTATGTAAAAGCAAGGGAAAAAAGTGAGAAAAGTTGTCAAGGAGAGGATAATTATGAGGTTCAACATACCCCCATTGCAAAATCATTGCATGTCCTCATGCAATTTGCCAAAATTGTGAATTCTTCTTTCTTATTGCATTTGCTTAGACACTTCTGCTAGTACATCAAATTTTCTTCTTTTGCTCTTCTTTGAAGTGATTGCCATCCTGGGTTTCTTCATGAGAAGCTTGTATTTAAGTTTGATGACCGTTCTGTTCAGACTTCTGTTCTTCCTCTTCAACTTACTATTTTTCTTATACCACAGTCCTAGATGCAGAATGGTATTATCATGAATAGCCTTGTCCAATTTACATTTTTCCCTCAAGGTTTCATTTTCTTTCTTGGTATGTTTGTTCAATATCTCTAATTCATAGATTTCCTATTTGAGAGAGTCAATTAGAGGTTCTTGTAGATTGATAGAGGGTTTTGGATTGACAAAGGATTCTGGATCCATTGAGGCACTTTTCTTCTCTAGTGATTCTATATAGTCATATATTTGTTCCTACACTGGGTCTATGCCTAGAGATCCTCTGCTGGGGCTGCCTTCGAAATAATGTTCAGGAGAATTTTGAGGACTGTGTGTAGAGGGAATGTTATCAAGAGATGGTACTAGGATTCCTTCTTCTAAATTTATGAAATCCATCCCCTTTGATGATATCTTCTTTACCATACATCGAAGTCTAGAGCTCCTTCTAAGTCGTAGAGTGATGGTGAGGGTGCATACGTTAGGGATAGTTTCTCCAATTTGGCCGCAATCTCTTCAATATCCGCCTCTCTTTCCCTTGTATTGTCTCCAAGCATATCAGTCATTAAAATTATGGCTTCATTCCTTTTCTATCGAGCCACAACCTTTCTAATTTATACTCAAAGGCAGCAAACTTAAAAATTTTACGCATGCTTTACAAGGGAACTATACGTTATTATTATTGGCGACCTTTCAAAGGAAGGATTTACGCTACAATTCATACAACAACAATTCCATAAGTTTCATTCTAATATAAAGATGCCTTGAATACTAACGAATTACCCCTTCTGAACTCAGACCATCTGAATAAGCTGAATCGGTTATAAAATGTGCAACAACGAACCAATATTTAGAGTATAAATAATTAATAGAACGCTCTACCAGCGAACCACATGCTGTTTCGAGCCATTCGTTATGAGGAACCCGGTCACCACAAGAATTTTACAACACTGTTCTGCTCTAACAGTTATACAATGCTGCTTTCCTTACACTATAGTTCAACTTCGACCAAAAGAAAATAACCACGCATGCAGCCACGCATATAACTCTTCATTCTACCAATTATATTAAGGAGAACCGTCACACATATATGGCATATCAAGTTTTATAATTCTCTTAACTAGAAAATACGCTGGTTCAAACTTATACTGCCAATGTCGCCCAAACTGCCTTAACACACAGGTAAGTATATATCACATGAAATTCAATTAAACGCCATTTTAAAATTGCAGCAATTCCCAAACTTTACAGTGACTTCCCCAAGTCCACATTAAGTAGATATCATTCAATTTTATTGCATTAGAGAGAGAGTTTCATAAAAACAATACTGGCATCACCTTCCTATTACAAAAGTAGACCTTTACATAATAATTTAAGGCTTTTTACAACTAATCTATCTGTGAAAAGATAGCATGCTTTATTATCTACTTTTATGCTATTTTTAACTAGAAAAGATAACAAGATTTATTCTCTATCCTGTTCCTGTTTTTTAACTAAAAAACATAGAAACTGCAGGAAAAAGGATCCCAGTCCTTGCCTGTATATTTTTTTATTTTATTTTTGGAATAAATCGGAAGATTTTTCCCCTCTGAGTCACATGCTCCTGCATTAGACTCCCGAGGACAAAATTCTTGATGGGCTCCTGTCCATGAGCTCGTCTACAGATTTGCCCAGTTTCTATAGAACATCTTCTGTAACCCAAGTAGCTTCAGTGATTGGCTGTCCTTTCGATTTTACCAGGTACTGGAAGTACTCCCATCGCCTTGTCCTCTTGTGCACCTTCTTGTCCAGAATTCTCTCTGGCTGTAAATTCTTTGCTGTGGGTAGCTGTTTTACCTAGTTAATCTCTGGAGTCTCTTAATCCTCTGCTGTATCATCTGTAGCTTCATTCTCATACTTATACATGTCTACAACATTAAAAATTGGTGATATTTCCACACCAGGTGGTAATTCAATCTCATAAGCATTTGCAGAGAATTTCCTCAGTATCTTGCATGGCCCAATTTTCTTGGATTTTAACTTATTATACTCCCCTTTTGGAAATCTCTCCTTCCTGAGATGTGCTAAAACCAAGTCTCCAACTTGAAAGTTCACTTCTCTTCTCCTCATGTCTGCTCTGGTTTTGTACTTGATGTTGCTATCTTGCAGCTGTTGTTTCACCTGTTCATGTATCGTCTGCATTCTAGAAGCAAAGTCTTCACCTTCTACACTCCTCATTTCTTCTTTTCCCAAATTCCTTAATTCAGATATTCCTCTAGGATGCATTCCATAAATAATATGGAATGGGCTCTGTCGTGTGCTCCTGTTTGGTGAGTCATTATATGCGTACTCAACTTGTGGTAACACTTGGTCCCATTGCTTTGGATTCTCTGCAGTAAGGCTCCTCAAAAGATTGCCTAAACTTATGTTCACAACTTCGGTCTGTCCATCGGTTTGAGGATGATAGGCAGAGCTGAAACTTAACTTAGTTCCAAACTTCTTCCATAGTGTTCTCCAGAAATGTCCCACGAACTTTGAATCCCTGTCTGAAATAATGCTTTTGGGCAATCCATGCAATCTTACAATTTCTTTAAAAAACAAGTTAGCAATGTGAGAAGCATCACTATTTTTATAATAGGGAATAAAGTGTGCCATTTTTGAAAATCTATCCACTACAACAAAGATTGAATCATACCCTCTTTGAGTCTTCAGTAATCCCATCACAAAATCCATACTTACCATATCCCAAGGCCTACCTGGAATTGGCAATGGAATATATAATCTTTTGTTCTGGCTTCTTCCTTTTGCATACTGGCGGACTTTACAATTTCTTACATACTTCTCTACTTCAGATTTCATTTTTGGCCAGAAATAAAATTTGTTGAGTTGCTCAAAAGTTTTCTCTGTACCAAAATGTCTGTTAGGGTCCCACCCTAACCCCCTTATCTATGTAATGGGACCACGTCATAGTTAAGAGTCAATAAAGCCCATATTAATAATTGTAAGTGGTTAATCCGCAATTAATAAAGGAACCACAGTTAGTTGCAAATGGGCGACGGTATTAGTAATAAGTGGTATTGACCCGTGGTATTACTTGTAGGAGTCATATATAAAGGATAGTAACTCCCTGCGAGGAGAATCACGTCTTATTTTTGTAATCGAGCTCTGCTCTATTGGAGGTTGCCCCCTCGAAGAGGAAAGTGAACATTACTCTCTGAATAATAAAGTCTTCGCTATTCTGTGTTTTGGATATCTTTTCTTCGCATATTCTGTGTTCTCGGTCTCTTTTCTTCGCATATTCTATATTTGGGTATCATTTGCAGGTTAAGAGCATAACAAGTGGTATCAGAGCACTTTCCAGGGCCGGTGGGATCTCCATTTAGTAGCAAATTCTTTTTGGCTCGAGACGTGGTCCGGCGTCTTTAAACCACGGAATCTGTCGTTGAGCGCATAAATCTGCGGATTTGGGGAGGCATGCACGCAGGAAATACAAGAGGTGGTCACGTCTGTTGGACTCCCTTGTAACCCCTGTGGGTACCCCTTCGAGTAGTAGCGCATTAGACAGAACCGCGCACGGACTGTCTTCCACGTACCCTCTGGGTATATAGGAAGCCCCATAGCTACCTTGAAGCCTCGCCATAGATAAACTTTCGGCCGTCTTGTGGCTACAGTACACCGAGAACAGCACTCGGAGAGATTACTCGCCAGTACGATAGGGTAGTCGGGTTGTACGGCTAAGGGTACGGTCGACCCTCCTTAGTTAGAGCCCTGAAACATTGGGCCGAGTACTACTGCCAGACCCTTATGTATATTGCGATCTGTAGCACCTGACACTCCCCCAGACCCTAGTTCCTTTTTTACTCATCATC
>APFE030742744.1:25295-68649 GCA_000404065.3 Pinus taeda | reverse complement strand
CTAATTATTAACTCATAATGCAACTAAAGAATACATCAGTTAACTCAGTTGCATGTCAGTGCATGTTCAGTTCAGCAGGGACAGGTGTTAGAGGATCAGATTGCTATCCGTTGTGACTATAATTATGCATGAGGATTTGCACAATCAATGAGATTGAGTTATGCCAATGAGAATTGGCCAATACCAAGTGATTATAGCCTCTGCTCACGTGATTCCCAATGTGAGTGATTATTTTGAGGTAAATACGAGTTTGGTTCAACCATTCTCATCCATTCTTGTGCAGATATTGAGCAGTGGAGGCAAGCAAGCAGTGGAATAGATTTGGAGATTAGATCTGAGATATATTGTGTGTAACAGGTGGAGATAGTGCTGGATACTTGTGAGAAGTATTGACTATTGTAATGTTACATGTTCTCAATCATTAATATACAGATAGTGTGGGGTTTTCAACTGTAAGCTTTCCCTGGGTTACATACTGTGTTAATGTGTGCATGCTCTTGATGTTTTATTGTTATTGATGCTGCTTTATTGGTGATCAACGTAGAGGAGCTTATGTATTGTGTATGTATTCCACAATAGTACATGATCAGGATAATCTCCATTGAATATGTGTTTATTATTCAAAATTTTTACATGGTATCAGAGTTGTTGATCATCATATCTACTATTCAGGAAGTGTTTACATTCTATTTCTTCAGGCAGAGTCTGTAATCGGGCAAGGTAGCCTCTGGATTCATCCTTCCTTTGGAAGGTGAGATATTCGGTGAATGCCCATACAATCGATCTCTGTACAAGAAATACCTTGTTCTCATGAATTTTAGATCGGAAGCGGTTGAGTTGGTTGCTGGTGGAATTCGAATTTGCAGCAGTGTTTTCTTGGTGTCAAAACTAAGATGTCTTTCACATGATTGCAATTGGAGTATGCCCTTGAGGGCAGTATGAACTATATTGCATGGAAGGATAGGATGGAGGCAGTATTAGATGATAACGGGCTGAAGGAGTTCATAGAGACGGATGTCCCAAAGCCTACTGATGCTACGGAAGCTGATGCTTGGCGAAAGAAGACCACAAAATGTCGAAGGATTCTGTTGGAGGGCGTGAAGGATCACATTGTGTCCAGCCTCCATGGAAAGGCTACTCCATATTTGATGTGGAAATCATTAACAGAATTATTCCAAAGCAAGAGTGATCAGAGGAAGCTAGCACTCAAAGATAAACTCAGAAACATCAAATGCGAGAAGGGTGACAGTATGCCCAAGTACCTCACGAAGTTCACTCAGTGTCGAGATGAGCTGGGAAGTGTGGGGGTTATTTTCGATGATGAGCACTTGGTGAGTTTGGCTCTCCTTGGTCTTCTGAAGAGTTGGAGTTCCTATCAGGACTCTGTCAATGGTTGGGAGAAATTGCTAGGATGGGAAAGACTGTGGTCATATCTTGTGCAGGAGGAGACCAGGCGGAGTACCAAGGACGAATCTTCATCAAAGGGAGCTGAAGAAGAAAATTGCGCTTTGGCTACTAAAGCAAAGAAAGGGAAGAGAAAGAAAGCTTCTCAGTCTGGTGCGAAAGGCAAGAAGCAGGACATGTCCAAGGTAAAGTGTTTTCAATGTCACCAGCACGGAAACTATGCCACTAATTGTCCACAGAAGAAGAAGAACAAGCAAGTTGTTGGATCTGCAGCAGGAGAGGCTCTAGCCTCACAGTTTGAGCTTGATTTTTCATTGATCACATGCTTAGTTTCAAGTGTGATGGGATTAGTGTGGTTCTTGGACAGTGGTGGGTCTTTTCACATGATGGGAGATAGAGATTTGTTTTCTGATCTGGAGGACAAAGATCTTGGAGTGCACATCGAGATGGGCGATGATGGTAGATACACTGCGACCAGTATCGGTACCATTTCCTTTGAGAAGGAGTCTAGTAAACCCTTCATATTGAAGGAAGTCATGCATGTTCTAGGATTGAAGAAGAATCTTATCTCTGTGGCGATGTTACAAGACAAGGGGTATGATGTTGTTTTCAGCAAGGGAAAAGCTTTCCTGCTCAGCAAGACAACTGGTGAGACCCAGAAGATAGGGGTTCAAGTAAGGAACCTTTATCAGTTGCATGTAGATGGATGCGCAGCAATGGCAGGCAAGGCAGAAGGATGGTGAGTCGGGATGATGGCGAGTTGTGGCACAGGAGACTAGGTTCACCTTCACCATGGACCTTGAGATAACTGCAACAGATCACTACAGGCCCTTCCTAAAGCACACTTGCACAGTCAGATCAGTGCAAAGGGTGTACTTTGGGAAGTTTTGTGAAAGCCACCTTTCATGAGAAGGATAGTCATGCCACGACGATCCTTGAGAGAATTCACACAGACATGTGTGGACCTTTCTCAGTTGCTTCGACAGTAAAACACAGTATTATGTGATTTTTGTTGATGATTTCTCTCGTAAGTGTTGGATCTTCTTCATGCAGAAGAAGAGTGAGACATATTCAAAGTTCTGTGAATTCAAAGCACTGGTCGAGAAGGAGTCGGGGAAGATGGTGAAGGCTCTTAGGAGCGATAATGGTGGTGAATACATCTCAGACAAGTTTAAGGATTTCTGCAAGGCAGAAGGGATTCGAAGAGAGCTCATAGCTCCCCATAACCCACAACAGAATGGGGTAACTGAGCAGAAGAACAAAACGATCGTGGGTGCTGCACGGGTGATGTTACATGATCAGGGCCTACCCCCTCACTTGTGGGTGGAAGCATGCAATACAGCAGTTTATGTGTAGAACCGTTGTCCTCATAAGATACTTGGCATGACTACACCCGAGGAGGCTTATTCTGGTAAGAAGCCTGATCTTTCTCATTTGAGGATTTTTGGTGCTAACATTTACATGCATGTCACGAAGGATGCCAGGAAGAAGTTGGAGCCAACTGAAGAGGTTGGGATATTTGTGGGGTACACTGATACGCCCCACAACTATCGTGTGTATTTGCCAGACAGTGGTAAAACTGTTGTGCGATGGGATATAAAATTTCGGGAGGAGAAAGCCATGAAGTGTTCGCTTAAGAGGGAGCTACACTTGCATGCAGATGAGGAGCTATTAGTTCCTAAGGATGTGCTTCAGGATGTGGATCAGCCACAGGAAGAAGTTCATGGAGTGGAAGAGACCACTCAAGCAGCGCCAACCATCAGAGGGCGAAAGCGCTTGACAGAAGCTGAGCGATTGCCTCAAGATGTAGAGAAAGTTGTAGGACCACCTACAACCCAACGCAGGCAGAGATAGTCACCTGATTGGTACACTGGATACATGGATCTTATGAGAAAATGTGTCATGACTAAGCCATCCTCTTTCGAGGAAGTTGTGGAGGAATCCGCATGGTTAGATGTCATGGTGGAAGAGTATGATTCTATTGTCAAAAACAGTGCATGGGAGATTGTTCCTAGACCGGAAGGGAAATCAGTGGTGGGTTCGAGATGGATCTACAAAGTTAAGCATGTAGCTGATGGGAGTGTGGAGAAGTACAAGGCAAGATTTGTTGCACAAGGCTTTTCACAGATAGAGGGGATTGATTATGAGGAGACTTTTGTACCTGTCGCAAGGTATTCTTCCATAAGGACGATTCTTTCTCTCTCAGCGCAGATGGGATGGCACATTCATCAGATGGATGTGAAGATTGCATTCCTCAATGGAGTCATTGAGGAGGAGGCATACATTGAGCAGCCCAAAGGCTTTGAGGTCTTCAGCAGCGAGTCGCATGTGTGTAGGCTCAAGAGAGCGCTGTATGGGTTGAAGAAAGCACCACGTGCTTGGTACACACGGATAGACGGCTATTTCACCGGACTTGGATTCTCCAAGAGCGAGGCGGATCCTAACCTATACCAGATTGTGGTGGAGGGTAAGTTGCTTATCATTGTACTGTATGTAGATGATTTGATTCTAACGGGTGATGAACTGTTGATACTTTCATGCAAGGATGATATTGCTAAGGAGTTTGAGATGAAGGACTTGGGCCTCCTTCACTATTTCCTAGGATTGGAAATATGGCAGCCAATGGTGGTCTGCTTGTTTCTCAAGGGTAAGTATGCTCAGGAGGATCCTGGAGAAGTTCAACATGCATGCTGCAAGCCTGTTGATACTCCTCTTCCTGGAGGTTGGAGGAAGGAGGATGCCACTTCGAGAGAAGAAGTGGATGCCATTGTTTATCGACAGTTGGTGGGGTCGCTAATGTATTTGGTCAATACATGACCTGATATATGCTATGCAGTTAACCATCTTTCACAAGCTATGGTTAAGCCTACCAAGCTCTTCTAGAAGGCGGACAAGCATGTATTGCGTTATTTAAGAGGCACATTGGGATATGGATTGTGGTACAGACAAGAGGATGAGGTGAAGTTATGTGGCTTCACGGATGCAGATTGGGCAGGGAGCCCAACGGACAGAAAGAGCACATCAGGAGGGGTCTTTAGTATTAGATCGACGGCAGTTTCTTGGTATAGCAGGAAGCAGAGATCCGTCGCACTCAGTTCAGCAGAGGCCGAGTATATGGCAGCAAGTTTGGCTGCATGCGAGGCTATATGGATGAGGAAGATTCTGGTTGGTTTGTTCGGTTCTCATTTGGATCCTACTGTGATTTACTGTGATAACCAAAGTTGCATTAAACTCTCGTCTAATCCTATATTTCATGATAGATCTAAACACATTGACATTAGGTACCATCATATCATAGATTGTGTGTAGTGGAGGATCATGTTACTTTCATACATTCCAACGGAGGATCAGGATGCTGATATTCTGACGAAAGCTCTCACCAGGAGCAAATTTGAATACCACCAAGGCAGGATAGGGGTTGCTGATAATCCATATCTTATTGAGAGGGAATGTTGAGATTTCAACAAGATGATGGAGCTTAGTGAAAAGAGTCGCCTTCACTAAGTGGGCCCGCAGGCAAATTATGGCGCAAAGTCTATTTTTAGACTATGTCTATTTTTAGACATATGGATCATGTCTATGAGTTACAGGATGATGTTTATGGATGATTGTTCAAGTTGGAAAAAATAGATGGACTTCTATTTTTAGACAACAGCGGTGACACTGTCAAGTCTAACTATAGAGCAGTCAAATATTATTAGCTTATAATAATATTTAGACTATAAACTTTATCTTATTCTCTTGAAGCACTTCAGTTTGAGCTACAGATGTGGCACATGCAGTTGTCAGAAGGAAATACGTTTTCTCTATGGGTCAGTTGAGTTGTTGCATGCATGACCTCAGTTAGAACTCAATCAGTTGAGTTTAGTGGAGTTGATTGTGGAGTTGATGGAGTTGTGTTCAATTTGACTTGGTTAAACTAGTTGTAATTAGTCTAACTGCAAATAGACTAAGGATGAGTTGTTAAACTAATTATTAACTCATAATTCAACTAAATAATACATCAGTTAACTCAGTTGCGTGTTAGTGCATGTTCAGTTCAGCAGGGACAAGTGTTAGAGGATCAGATTGCTATCAGTTGTGACTATAGTTGTGCATGAGGATTTGCACAATCAATGGGATTGAGTTATTCCAATGAGAATTGGCCAATACCAAGTGATTATAGCCTCTGATCATGTGATTCCCAGTGTGAGTGATTCTTTTGAGGTAAATACAAGTTTGGTTCAACCATTCTCATCCATTCTTGAGCAGGTATTGAGCAGTGGAGGCAGGCAAGCTGTGGAATAGATTTAGAGATTAGATCTGAGCTATATTATGTGTAACAGGTGGAGATAGTGCTGGATACTTGTGAGAAGTATTGACTATTGTAATGTTACATTTTCTCAATCATTAATATACAGATAGCATGGGGTTTTCAGCTGTAAGCTTTCCCCGAGTTACATACTGTGTTAATGTGTGCATGCTCTTAATGTTTTATTGTTATTGATGCTGCTATATTGATGATCAACGTAGAGGAGCTTATGTATTGTGTATGTATTCCGCAATAGTACATTGATCAGGAACTCAGGACCAAGTGTCGTAAAATGGTCAAAAATGAAAGTGCTCAGAACTGGCTTGAACCTAAACGACCAGATAGAGCTCGTCCTCCTGATTCCGGTGCCGCAAATGGTTCAAAAAATGGTCACCGTATGAGAAAGTTATGCCAAAAACAAAATTGCCCAATGACCCTTAATTTTTGAATTTAAAAAAAAAAAAATTAAAAAGAATATTTCGTAGAATATTCTTTAGAATATTTTGTAGAATATTCTTTAGAATATTCTGTAGAATATTCTTTAGAATATTTCATAAAATATTCTTTAGAATATTCCTTGGAATATTCCTTTTGAGCAGCAAATCAGAAGCTGCCACGTGGCAGGCCTGGAGGCCGCCACATGGCCCAGAGTGATGTCAGCAAAGGCATATGCGTTTAAAATTTTTTGGTTTGGTCGACTTGTGGTTTGAAACCACAACCTGTTCGGCATAAATTCAACAACTTACCATTTCGCCATACGCCTTAGTCTTGTTATGTGGGTGGCGGGAACCTGTTATAAAGCTTGTTGATGTTTAAGGCGGAAACCAAAGCGGGCCAGCCCCCGTTCACAGGACCACACCATACAACCACTACCCAAGGACGGCGGTCAGTTAGCGGCGGATTTGGCGGAGCACCAAATTTGGGCGGTCCCACCATAATTGGCGGACCTATCTGGACCTCCACTACAGTTAGCTGGAGTTTTTCAAGGGCAACTGGAAGTTGGGAGTAAATGGCCATAACTTTGGCTAGGAAAGTCCGTTTTGGACGAATGTTTTTTTGATTTTGGGTCTCTTCGACCTTCTGAAGCCATTGGAATAGGTTTCATAGCCATATGAGGTCATTTGTAGGTGTTGTAGCTTCGTGGAAATTCCAGGAGCCACTAGGGCCAAATCAGTTTGGGAGTTGCATTGGGGATTGTGCAGTCAGTGAATGTGGAACGAAGGTCACTCCTGAAGGTTTTCAGCATTCTGAATCCATTTCTACAGCTTGTTTTTCCTGTTGAGGAATTCTTCTCACTTTTTAGCTTCAGGGAAGCTTTTAGGGCCACTAGGGCCATTTTAGTGCTTGAGCTGTTTGGGGGCTGTGTTCATCCATTTTTGGTGATTCAAAAGATTATGTCTACTATTTTCGACCTTCTGAGTCTAGTGGAAGAGGTTTCAGAAAAAATTGAGGTCATATTCACCTCAAAATTCTCCATGCAAGTTTAAAGGGCCACTAGGGCCAGCTGGGGAAAGTACTGTATAAGGTACAATTTCACTGTTTTAGTGCTTGGGAAAGAGCATGTTTAGCTAATTCCTATCTTCTGATTCTATATTTACAGTCAGATCTGTCTTTCGAGACACTCATATTCTTGTATTAGCCTTTGTAGCATTTTTAATACAAGAGGACAAGCCTAGTTGGAGAGGCTTGGTCCAGCAGACGTAGCCTAGAAGGGGTGAACTGCTTTATCATTTTGATGTCTGTATTTGCTGAAGATGATATGCTAAACAAAACTGATATAAAGTGTTAATAAGAAAATATACATAACTTGCATATACACATAATCACCTATTCAGCTACAGAAAGTTAATTGTCTTATTCCGCAAAATATCAAACTTCAAGTATGTGCATGTCAAAGACTTCTAAGTGTTTACTTTGCTATTTCTTTAGGCAAAGCCTGTAGAGGGCCAGGTAGCCTCTAAAACTCATCCTCTCTTTAGAGGTGACATGTCCGGTGAATGCCCCTACAGTCTATCTCTGTATAAGAAATAGGAAGTTTTCACCTTTTTAGAGATCACTTGGAGTGTATAGCTCACATTTGCAATTATAGGAAAATGGATACCTTATACCCTTAAACAAGTACAGTCCACAGTCAGATCAGATGGTATCAAAGCTCGGGTTGAGCATTTGTTTGTGCAAAAGGTGTTAAAGCAGTGTAAGAGATTGACTATTTTATTTGTTGCAAATGGTTGCTTGAATAAGAAGGGGTTTTTTGTTTGACATTTGGTTAAAGCTTGTCATTTGATTGAAAGCTTTGAGAACTCTTATTTGGAAGTTTCTTTTGTTTAATTGACCATTTCCATAATGTCAACTTCTTCCACAAGTGAAGGTTCCTCCTTCACAAAATTCTTCAATGATGACATGAAGAATGAGTTCCTAAAGGTGAAGGAACATGGTTGGCAATTCTCATTGAGAATCAAGGGAAAGTGTTAAGCTTCATGCACAATTGTTAGCTATGAAGATGAGAAGGAAATAATTCTCCAAAGACTGCATGACATGGAGAAAACAACTCCTTCAAGCTCAAGAAGCTTTGTCCAAGAAATGCATGAGGATGAGGTAAATCATTCCAACTTGTCTTCATTTCCTCAATTGAAAAGTTGTGTTGGTCTTTTGAAAAACATACAAGAGGTATGGGGTCCAAATTAATGTTTAAGATGGGCTATCAAGAAGGCAAAAGGTTTGGGAAAGCATGCACAAGGCATGGTTGATCCTATTTCAGTTGTGGAGTGACCCAAGAATGTTGGTCTTGGATATGAACAGTTTAATGGTGAAGAATTCAAATCCTTGAATGCATGTGATGCAAATTTTAAAAGAACCTTTATCCCAAGCTCTCAAATGAATATAAGCCAAAACTGTTTTAAGAATGATTGCCATCGTTTTAAGCCATCATTGCAGCAAGTAGAGGGTAAACATGTCGCTTATGGTGAGCATGCAAATGTAAACAATTTTCAAGACAAGCACAGTGATGAAAGTCTGAAAAGGAAAGTTGTCTTCTCTACTAGTTCATTATCTCTCCAAGACAAAAAGGATGGACATTCTATGCATCAAAAGAGGAAGTTTTGTTGCACATTTTGTGGTGGATTTAACCATGTTGCTTCAAGATGCCGGTTGAAAAATAAAGCACACAGGAAGAAGGAGAGGCAAAGAAAACGTTCTCAGAAAGTGCTTGAAAGTTGCAATTTTTTTCAAAAGAAGGGACATCATGTTTCTCATTGTTGGACCTTACATCCAACAAGTTGTCCAAAGCACATGCAGCTTGAGGACAAAAACATTGGGGCAAGTGGATCTATGGTTTCCATTATCGATGTGGAAGATTCACATGAAGAACTGCTGCTGCAACAAAAATCGCCATTGAAGTGGCTTGGTAAGAAGTGGATGGACTTCTTGACACAGTAAGACATACTACTTTTGTACATACAAACTTTGGATGTATGCATGTTTTTTTTTATGTGTTGCAAAAATTTCGCCATGAAGGGAAAAGATGAGTATGAGACTCGCTCTATCATAACGAAAGTTATATTCATTTTAGCTTTGAAAGTACATGTACATGTGGTCGAGGATATTGTACTTTTGATTGTACTTAAGAGAAAGTTGAAAGATAAACTGCATGCATGAGAATGATATGCATGAGCATATGGATCATGATGATTTCCTTGTATTTTAAACATGTATGTGTGATTAACTTGAAGGGTTGATTACTTTGTTTTTAACCATGCATGTAATGTAATATTGGCTTGGAAAAAGTTAATTTGATCTCCAAGATTGTAAAGAGGAGAAATGATGAAGTGTTTCATCTTTGTAAAAGCCTTCTGATTTGGGAGGCAACTATTCTTCTGGAGCGGAGGTGCCATGGATGGGCATCATGACAGTTGGAAAGCCTACATATTCAGAGGAATATTTTAGCACATATATCAGCCAGTTTCGTTGTTGGTTCCTGCAATTTTAGATTTGTCTAGCAAAAGAACTTGGTCGGGATTTGACGAGTACTTGGCTTATGCAGCGAAAAGTCGTCATGACGACAGTTGGCAAGGCAGGACATTTTGGCATCAGTATGCTCTTTTGGCTGAACGGAAGAGGATATTTCTGTTCCTCAAGTGCTGTACAGTTCAGTTCAGAGATTCAGTGAGCTTTTAGGGACCAAAAGCCTTCTCATTTGGGAGGTGTGATCAGGAGCTCAGGACCAAGTGTCGTAAAATGGTCAAATATGAAAGTGCTCAGAACTAGCTAAAACCTTAATGACTGGATAGAGCTCGTCTTCCTGATTCCAGTGCCACAAACGGTTCGAAAAACGGTCGTCGTATGAGAAAGTTATGCCAAAAACAAAATCGCCCAATGACCCTTAATTTTTGAATTAAAAAAAAAAGAATATTTCGTAGAATATTATTTAGAATATTTCGTAGAATATTCTATAGAATATTCCAAGGATTATTCCTTCTGAGCAACAAATCCGAAGCTGCCATGTGGCAGGACCAAAGGCCGCCACGTGGCCCAGAGTGACGTAAGCAAAGGCATATGCGTTTAATATTTTTTGGTTTGGTCAACTTGTGGTTTTAACCCACAACCTATTTGGCATAAATTCAACAACTTACCATTGCACCACATGCCTTAGTCTTGTTATGTGGGTGGCAGGAACATGTTATAAAGCTTGTTGCTGTTTAAGGCGGAAACTAAAGCGGGCCAGCCCCCGTTCACAGGACCACACCATGCGACCACTACCCAAGGACGGCGGTCAGTTAGCGGCGGATTTGGCGGAGCGCCAAATTTGGGTGGTCCCACCATAATTGGTGGACCTATCTAGACCTCCACTACAGTTAGTTGGAGTTTTTCAAGGGCAACTGGTAGTTGGGAGTAAATGGCCATAATTTTGGCTAGGAAAGTCCGTTTTGGACGAATGTTTTTTTGATTTTGGGTATCTTTGACCTTCTGAAGCCATTGGCATAGGTTTCACAGCCATCTGAGGTCATTTGCAGGTGTTTTAGCTTCATGGAAGTTCCAGGAGCCACTAGGGCCAAATCAGTTTGGGAGCTGCATTGGGAATTGTGTAGCCAGTGAATGTGGAATGAAGGTCATTCCTGAAGGTTTTTAGCATTCTGAATCCATTTCTACAACTTGTTTTTCCTTTTGAGGAATTCTTCTCACTGTTTAGC
Source organism: Pinus taeda (assembly GCA_000404065.3). Classification (NCBI taxonomy): domain Eukaryota; kingdom Viridiplantae; phylum Streptophyta; class Pinopsida; order Pinales; family Pinaceae; genus Pinus; species Pinus taeda. The sequence goes on along the minus strand of APFE030742744.1, from coordinate 57,768 downwards.
TTCAGGGAAGCTTTTAGGACCACTAGGGCCATTTCAGTGCTTGAGCTATTTGGGGGCTATGTTCATCCATTTTTGGTGATTCAAAAGCTTATGTCTGCTATTTTCAACCTTCTGAGTCTAATGGCAAAGGTTTCAGAACCAATTGAGGTCATCTTCACCTCCAAATTCTCCATGCAAGTTTAAAGGGCCACCAGGGCCAGCTAGGGAAAGTACTATATAAGGTACAATTTCACTATTTTAGTGCTTGGGAAAGAGCATGTTTAGCTAATTCCTATCTTCTGATTTTGTATTTACAGTCAGATCTGTCTTTCGAGACACTCATATTCTTGTATTAGCCTTTGTAGCATTTTTAATACAAGAGGACAAGCCTAGTTGGAGAGGCTTGGTCCAGCAGACGTAGCCTAGAAGGGGTGAACTGCTTTATCATTTTAATGTCTTTATTTGCTGAAGATGATATGCTAAACAAAACTGATATAAAGTGTTAAACAAAAAATATACATAACTTGCATATACACATAATCATCTATTCAGCTACAGAAAGTTAATTGTCTTATTCCGCAAGATATCAAACTTCAAATATGTGCATGTCAAAGACTTCGAAGTTTTTACTTTGCTATTTCTTTAGGCAGAGCCTGTAGAGGGCCAGGTAGCCTCTGGAACTCATCCTCTCTTTAGAGGTGACATGTCCGGTGAATTCCCCTACAACCTATCTCTGTATAAGAAATAAGAAGTTTTCACCTTTTTAGAGATCACTTGGAGTGTATAGCTCACATTTGCAATTATAGGAAAATGGATACCTTGCACCCTTAAACAAGTACAGTCCATTTTCAGATCATACATGATCAAGATAATCTCCATTGAATATGTGTTTATTATTCAAAATTTCTACAAAAAAAATTCCACAACTTTGATAGGTATGATTATAAATATGTGTTCAAGAAAATTATGCGATTCCGAATAGCACATGATGAATCTCTCGATGACTTTCATGATAGTTTCATTCAATTTTTCTTTGAATTTTTTGCAAATGATGTCGATTCACCTTTAATGAAAGGGAAATTTGAATTTATTATTCACATTTCCATGAATCCACTGAAATATAGATATTTCAAAAGTATCCCAACATATTGCGGTATTAGAGCTTCAAAATCTGCAATGGACGAAGTTGTTGTTCTGAGTGACTCCATCTCTTTCTATTCAAACAACTCCAATTTTGTTGGTTGAGGTGGGAAAACTTGAGAATTCATCTGTTGATTTAGCACCATCTCCTCCCACCCCATATACAGGATTCCAGCTCAAGTTTGGACTATGAATATGATGTTTGCGATGAAGTGTTATCTTCTCGTCCTTCATCCTTTGGTTCCTTTGGTCCTCTGGATTGTGATTTGTTTTGTTCACCTCTTTCAAATATTTCTTTCAATGTTTACGAGGATCAAGTTTAGGATGGATTTGGTGTTCCACATAAAACTTGTGATATCATTTACAATGATTATGTGTGCGAGACCAAATATGAAAAAGAATCTACGATGAAGGTTGATTTTTCTCCTTCCTCACCTCTCCCTCATTATCTTGACATTTTCCATGATTATGTCATTCCTATTTAATCTTGCAAAAAAATGTTTCTTATTATGTTATTACTTATGATCATTTTCATAACTCGTGGAATGTTAGTTTTTCATCCAAATGTGGACAAGAAAATTCTTCTCTTTTAAATCTCCCTCTCATCTCATCATTCTGAAAAGCTAGTGAAATTTCTTATTTTCCATCTTCCCCTCTTTATGATTCATCAAATCATGAGGATTCATTTTTTTTCAATCTTGAACTTTCTGATCATGGTTGTCGTGATCATTTCACTCATTCATTAGATCACAATTCTGAATTTTTCGTTATTAATTTTTCTCAACCATTGGTCTTTGATGTTCTACCTTCTGATGATTTGGAACTTCTGTAGTTTTGTCAAGGCACTTTATCCCGAGCTTATGGTTATTTCAAGTCCTTGTAGTCTTGAGGCCAATACCAATTCTGATTAGAACATTGATGCACCTTTCAAGGCTCCTCATCACTCAACCACACACATTCAAAATCAATCTCTCTCACAATTTTCGAGTCTTCCATCTGCATTACATGATCCTATTGCTCAATCTTTGGAGGAGTCATACCTAGCGAGCATGGTTGCAAAATTAAAGTTTTCTTCTTTCTTTATGTTCGCCTGTTTCCACACTTCGAAAGTTTGTTGTTGCTTATCTTCAAGTCACAGTGTGTTTAAACATTGTAATGCATTTGCAAATTGTCTTTCGTGTGTGTTTCTCTAATACCTTTCTCCATTCATTTTTAAACTACTAAAAAGTTTTTGGTTTGATTTGTGTTATCTTTATTTTTATGTTTAATGATGAATATATTTCTTGATATGAATTCTCTGTCTTACATAGGCCATCCAATGCGCCAGTGGCTACATTAGAAGTATCATTTCACATAAGTCTGGCCTATTCTCTGATTAGGTTAGGAGTTGTTTTTTTTTCTTTGTTGTTTTCATTTGTTTTGTTTGCTTTGATTTACTTTCCACTCTGCTCTTTTATTTGGTTTATTTTCTTTCGGTCATAGGATAGCTTCTACATGAAACCACTTTTTGTTTTTGAAGCAAGCACAATGAATTTCATGAGGAAATTGTGCTACTATCAATTCTTGGTTATCGGTTTATTCTCTCTCTTTACATAAGTCTTGCGTTCTTTTAGTCGATGATACTTTGATGGAAAATACGTCCCTTTCAGAGAAAACCATAGTGGAATCATGATGCTTGAACTTATAACTAGTACCACCTACTCTAATTGGTCTTTTATTTTTCGGTCAATCCTTGTCAGTTAAGTTGAGTAGAGTAAGGAGGGGGGGAAGCCTTAACAAGTGTGTTAGAGGTATAAATAAATATCCTTCTTTGAAGGGACAACATCTTCTACTCTTAGTAAGTCAGGATCCCTCTTCCACCTCGTTAAATAAATAAGTGGCTATACATAGTTCTATGAACAAAATAAAAAAAATAAAAAAAATAAAGTTGAAAGAAGAGAAAGGAATCTTACACAGAGAGGTGAAGAAAGCAACTCCTTCGAGGTACTATCCAGGCTTGCTAGCAATGGAGCAATGTTTGTGTTCCTCTAGTAACTTCGTCAGGGTACTGTCTAGGCCTACTGGTAGTAGAGCAACAATAGAGATGAAACTAAGACTCTGACATTTATTTTCACTTGTGCATCTATATACTCCTCATCCCCAATCAAAACAAATTAGTCTGACTTGGCTTGGTTTAGTGTGCCAACAATGAAGAGAATGGTAGGGATTATATATTTATTGCAAGCTAAGTTAAGAAGCTATGGTAATCAATGAACTCAACAATACTTCCTAAAAATTTAGAATTATTTTACATGAGACAAGACCATACAGAGAGCTGGATTTCTACCAGTGTGTCGTCAAGTGTTGTAGCAACTACAACCACCCTCCAAAATGTTTTCTATGCTTTTATTTTGGAGCCTTTCTTTCTATTGACATGACCCTACCTTCGACTATTATGAAGTATACATCTTCTCATTAATACTTACCCCTTTCGTCTGTGCTTTTGTTTGCTTATTTTTACACTTTGTTGATCTTTCTATGTCACAAGCTAACCTCCTGACTTGGCCTTACAACATTTTTGGGCTTGCCTCTAGAAACTGCGCAATCCATGAGAGTAAGCCAACCTTGATGATTGGAACTACACAGTCTAGACTGGAAGTTTTTCCTTGAGCTCAGAAACTGTGCAATTATGGCAGGAAGCCCAACAGTAAGTGTAGAAACTATGCAATCTATCACTGAGCTAAGAAACTGTGCAATGCAATAAATTAGAAAGTTACTCAGTTCCACATAATTACGCAATATTTCCAGGTAGCATGCATGGAAAATTGTTAAAAAACAAAAAATAAATCCTATAAACTAGGGATTCAGCATTAGTTTCCCAAAGGTGGCACTGACCCTATTTTTAGACATTTCATCCAAGTGTCACTTTTTCCTTGATTTTAGGCATGCACGTCATAAACCCTAATTCGCCCAAATATATTTAATAGATGCCTCTAGAGTTCATTTGCACATTCGATATCGTAGATCTAGCATTTATGGGGACATCAAGGAACCTTCGGTTCAGTTGTCATTGCTTTTCTGGGTGACTTTTTCTTTTGTCGTATTTTTTCATTATCGTTTTCTATCTTTTTTCTTCTACAAGTTTTTATTTTCTTGTTTCTCTTCATGGTTGTTGGAATTTTAACTTGTATTATCTTGTAGAAGTATTGTTTCAGTTTTCCATTTTCCTTTCATAAATGTCTCATTGATTTTCTTGTTTTTGCACACTAACAATCATTATTGCGATGACTCTCCTCACACATTTGTTTTTCCTCCCATTTGTTAAGTTTATGCACTTTATTTACATTAATGAATCTATGGTTAGTCATATCTACACTTAAACTTTCATCATCACTTAGATATACTTGTTTCCCACACTTGCATCGGGCATATCCACATTTTCCCTTCATCGATTTTCATAGTGCCTAGCTGGACATTGTGAAATTCAGAAGCAAAAGTTGAGGCTTGGCCTCTAAGACTACACAGTACATAGTACAGGCTCGCCCAACTGTGCAATGCACAGTTCGAGGGCTCAGTCTGCACCTTGGCCACTAAGACTGTGTAATGTGTAATCTCTCCCAGTCACTCCCTAGGTTGGGACTGTGCATTGTGTAGTCTCAAGCCTCAAGTTGTCCCTTGGCTGTTATGATTGCACAATGCATAGTTTCCACTACTAGTATCCCTAACTTGCCCAAGATATTACACAAATTTTCTCAACGTTGCACTAGTTTGCTACTTGATCTTGCAATGAAGAGATATTTTCAAATGGATAATGTTTTCTTGCCATGAGTGCTTTTTTTTTTTCCCAAAGGTACCACATTTGTTGAGCACTTCTCCGCAGCAGTCACTATTACCATGGAACCTAAGAGAAATGTTTCAAAATATACCACTGAGACCAATACCAAGGAAGCAGTTGGGAAAACTCCAGTGAACTTTCCAGTATACTCGAACACTCAACTGTATGAAAAGGACTCAAATCTTACATGGAAGAAAGCTAATGAAGCTTGTTCGGCAAAGGACTTACCCGTGGATCTAGAGGACTAATAGGTATATATTAATGTCCATATATGAGGGCTACACAGTGTTGCATGAATATATCCAACGTTCCCATGTGCATATGTCATCAGCTGGATTGTCTCACATATTAATGTGAAGACCGTGACTTTGAGCAGTACTAGCAGATGGAGGCTTGCTACATTTCTGGTAGCAGATTACCGACGTATGTATCATTTTCCTGAGCAAGAAGAATGCATGGACTCACTCTTTATGCCACCAACAACTATGTGGTCATGGAGGATGTTGTTAAGAGTTGGGTGAACGATCCATCAAATTTTCCATAGACACCCACCAACACATACAAGACAAGGTCTCTCAGGAGGGCATATTAGATGTTGATCATCTTAGCTTACAGAATTCACGGTCAGCAGAACATAGAGACCTTTCTGAAAGGGTGGGAAACTGTAATGACCCCAGTGAAAATTTCATGTAATAAAAGTTAATAAAGAAAACATAATGTTAAGAAATTTACGCACATAGATAAATTATTACTTAGATTTAGCAAGATTTACAGAGAGGAATAATAAAATAACCAGCAAAAATACACATAAATATTATGCATTTAATATTTATCCAGGAAAACCCCAAATCTGGGGAAAAACCCAACCCAATGAGATCTCATTAGCATTGGTCAAAACCCTGGCCAATTCGACCAAGTGAGCCTTCACCACTCACCTCCAAGCCTCTCTTACAATGAAGCATTCCTAGCCTTTTATAAGCTCCATTTCATGTTATACCATGGACCACAATACCATGGGTACACTATACCATGTGCCCAATAACACTACTATTTAACCATGTCAACCTTGACTCAAATTTCGAGTCACTTTTACCTAACAATTCCCCCCTTAAACTTGACTTATGGTTCCTTGACTAAATCCAGCCAAAACCTGCTAAGTGAGACAATCCCACTCACTCTAGCCGTTACCCCCTTCAAAGTTTTTACTTGGGATTTGTTAACCTGACATCCCCCTATTATCTACATCTAACCCAAACTTTACCAGTAATTACCCAAGGGTATCCATACCTTACCAGGTCTTACAGCAGTATGCCCATTTACATGCAAATTAAAAATTTCACTCCATTATAATTTTTTTTTTGTTTACCCTTGTTGTTGTCTTTGGACATATGACATCAATGTCCATATAAAAAGAACCCATCTACTGAATTACATGGTTCACCATCCATTGTAACCACCAATTATCTACGCGTTCTTTCCAGGTACATGATTCATCAATTAATTAATCCACACGCACAAATCCTCCTCATTTACTGAATCTCTCATGACCCAATAATGTGCAAATTTGCTTCACAATCTATGGCTTTTGATCTAGATCTGCAAGAAAAACTTAATTATCTCTCTATCTACCATGCCAATGCAAACCCTTGTCAACAAAAAACATCTTTTTGAAGCCAACTTAGCTCTGATATTAGTTGTTAAGAAATTTACAACAAAGAGATAAATTATTACTGAGATTTACATAGAGGAATAATAAAATAACCAGAAACAATACACATAAATATTATACACATAATATTTATCCAAGAAAACCCCAAATATAGGGAAAAACCCAACCCAATGAGATCTCATTAGCATTGACAAAAACCCTTTCCAATTCAGCCAAGTGAGCCTTCACCACTCACCTCCGGGCCTCTCTTGCAATGAAGTATTCCCATCCTTTTATAGGCTCCATTTCATGCAATACCATGGACCATAATACCATGGGTACACTATACCATGTGCCCAAAACGATTGCTATTTAACCAGGTCAACCTTGACTCAAACTTCGAGTCACTTTTACGTAACAAATAAGACCGTGGTTAAGGGACACTTATTCCAAGATGAATGTTGGGCAAATATATCCTAGTGGGAAAATATATCCTAGTGGGCATCACTAGATGTGTGTTTTGGCTAAGGAAAATTGGAAAAGGCTAAGGCAAAGGCATTAAAAGAAAAAACAACTTTTTGGCACATTTATTTACGAAAATAAAGGAAATTAGGAGAAAAGGAAGGTAAAAGGTCATAGGTTGAATGTTGCATGTGAGGAGGAAATTGAAGGAAAATAAAGGAAAATGAAGAAAATAGAGGCCTCATTTATAAAAAGGCTTCTAAGGATCAGTAGGTAATTTTTTGTCAGTTCAAGTTTAGAGCTCTCCCATTATTCTCTCTCTCCCTCACTCTCTTAGTCACTTAGAGTTTTCTTGGAGCACTTTAGTTTGGAGATAGGAAAGGAAGGAAAGAAAGGAACAAGGAAAGGAAAGTAGGATCAAGAAGCTTCAGCAGGAATACTTGTGGGTAACCTTTTGCATGTCTAATTTCCTAGCTAGTTTGGACATGCATGGCTTTGCATGTTGGTGTATGGTTCTCTTGCTATCGATAGCATGGTTTTGTCGGGTTATGATAGTGGTTTTCAGCCTAGCCTAGCCTTTTTCCATATGCCATGGTATATTGGGATGTTTATTTTGATTTTAGAACTTTGGACTTGCTAGATGGATTTTAGAATATGCGGCGAAGGTGGTCTCAAGGTTCATTCCCAAAGGCCTAGGAATCCCTTGACTGGTTTTGTTGGGATACAAGGTAAATCTTGAGCGACTAGTCTCGGTTTATGGCATAGTGATCCAGGTTTGGATTGCAATAAATCCTAAGAGACAAGGATATGGAAAATTCTTCAAGGATAGTGATGGATTCCGGATGGCATTCCAAGTTATGTTCAACTGTGATCGGAGCACTAGTTTTGGTGTGATCACAATTTGATGAGGGTGAAGGTCGTTTAACCTCTGGATTCCCTTGGTTTTTCTATGAGATCCCACATTCATGTTTGGAATATGGCACGAGGGTGATTGGCTAAAAGAGATATTTGGTTCATCCATGTCTATGGTTGGGTGGTACTTGGAAGCCTTGAACATAGTCGGAATTGTCTATTATTAATAAAAGCTAAGTTCTCTTACTTTTGTATTGATTTATTTGTGGATTTAATGATTGTCGTATCTCTAATATTTATATGGTTTTATGTTAGTTATAAGCATGGTTGAATGACTGGTTTATGTCATAGTTATTTCATACATTTACTTGTAACTATTAAATGGATGGATGCAAGACCTAATTGAGGATGTAGTACTTCAATGGAGAAGGAGGTGATCCTTTTGGTTATGTTTCATAAGTTGTTTTAATCATTTATGCTATGTCTTGTAATCTAGACCTGTAGGTTGCATTGATGTCAAGTGTTTGACAGAATGTCAGTCCCAGTTGGGGATGCTCAGGCCTAGTCCTGAGGGTGATTTTTGATTGCTCAACATTTTTCATATGTTTTTAATGAATTCTATAAGTTACAACAAGTTATGGGCAAAGGCCAGGATTCTGGGCTAGAAAAGTGGCTTAAATCTTGGGTTCACTAGCACAGAACTAGCAATTTTGGTCCACAGTCATTGACATGCAAGCATATGACAGTGACTTTGGGTTTTTGGTTGCTCCCTTGCCCATAGAATGAGGGAGACTATGGCTAAGAGTTATAGAGTAATAGTGGGACCCGGGGATAGGTTTTCTAAGTGGCTGACTTGTCTCTTGACGATTTTGTTGATGTTGTTAGATGATTGTATGTGATGTTCTGTCGATTCCACTTCCTTAAGGTGACATAGGAGATCAAATATGATCATAGTAGCATCTCTCCTCATGTTTACCCCAGTTGGTATGATTACTTTGGGTAGACCTAGGAGGCGGTGTTACAGATTGGTATCAGAGCATGGTTGCGCTCTCTTTGGGTCATATTTGGTGCTATAGATATGGGTGAATGTGTTGATCATGCATGAATGTCAGTTGTGTGTGTGGCTCTTACACTTGTGTTTCATGTGCTTGTTGCACTGCATCATATGGATCATGGTAGTAGTAAGGTTATCATGAGGAAGTTGATTTCAATTTTATGGATTGCATCATCAGGAGTATATGACTAGTCATACAATTGTATGCATATTGATTACATCCTTGTACATTGGGTTGCATTCTTGGATATTTAATTACATGAAGCATTCTTGTAGGTTGATTACAATAATTAATCACTTATGATAGACTCATGTGGTTATACATATGTGTAGTTGATTAGGCATTGCTTATGCAAGTGGATAGTTGCATGAGCCAATGTTTCTACTGGAGTAATGGTTGTGTCATGCATGAGTTCATAACATGCATTGTTGATATTGCCTTGCATTAATGACTTGACCCTAGTTAGTATGATGGTTATGCATTGATTCACTTATTGATATATGTCTATATGTTATTATGGTTATGTTATACATGAATCACACTGATTTGATGATCTTGTAGACAAGGTATCCTCCCCGTGTTATGCTAAGGTATGTTGATTTATGGTGATTTGGTTTAGCTAACATAGTATGTCTTACAGGAAAGAGATAAGATGGATAGCGAGGTCGTAGACTACATAGAATCTACCTATGCATCATATGGGTAGCATGTTGTGGGGAACTCTTCTGAATTGGAAGGAACATTGAAAATCGGAGGAAGAAATAAGGAGTTCCAAAGCAAAGAATAACAAAATCATGCAGGCACAAGAGAAATAAGCATAGGTGATTGTGATATTAATTCAGAGTTTGTCAGATTTGCAGTGAGAGGGACTTCTTTGGATCAACCATGGACATGAGGATAGAACTAATGGAGCATATGGCAATAGGTCTCATAGTAGTCATAGGTCATATAGATCCGACACTATCAAAGATCGCAAGATGTTGGACACTCCGAATAGGAGGGGTGACAGACACAGGTATTACTCTAGTTTTGTTTTTGATAGACATCATGATCGTCATCATTATCCTTTGTACAAGAGGAATTATAGGAGATAATTTCCAGATGAGTTCAATAAGGAAAATCCACCTACCTTTGATGGAGAAATGAAGAAATTGAAAGATGCAGAGGCTTGGTTGCTTGGCATGAGGAAATTCTTTAGATTGCATGACTACTCAAAAAAAATGAAAGAAAGGATATCCGTTTTTCAGTCTCAAAGGTAAAGTGGATATTTGGTGGGAAGATGTGAAGAATGTCAAGGACATACATGAGGATGATTTTAATTAGCATGCATTTGAAAGGCTCTTCAAGAAGAAGTACTTATCTGATAGGTATTATGATGACAGAGCTAAGGAGTTTTATGAGTTGCGGATGGGTTCTATGACATATGAGGAGTATACTAATATATTTTTGGAGTTGTTGAAATATGTGCCTTGCCTTAGAGAGGAGAAGGCCAAGGTTCAACGATTCATTGGTGGATTTCCAGTTGCATACAGAGACCAAATTGAGTTCAATGAGCCTAGATCGTTGGAGGAGGCCATCCGAAAGTTGAAGAATTGCTATGAGCAGTCAAAGAGAAAAGTTGAGCTGAAGCATGGCTTGAAGAGGAATGAAAAAGCTAAAAGAAAGTGGCCACAAAAGTTAGGAAGACCTAAATATGCAAGTGAGAAAGATAATATAGTTCCTTACAAGAGATTCATTACAACTGAGAAGGGACATGGAGAGTAGCAGGCTAGAGGTGGTGGTAGGGAAACATTGCAATGTTAGATATGTGGTAAGGACCATCGTCAGAGGGATTGTACATAGTATTAGAGTGGTGGTAGACCCTAGATCTACAGTTCTTGGCAAATGCGTATAGTTGGTGATGTTGGCCATAGCATTCCTCAAATTTATTCAGTTATGGGAAACAGGCAGGTGGATCATTAGGCATCGATCATTGAGATGTAAGGTAAGCTTTGTGATCAAGTTGTTTCTATTTTGATTGATCCTAGATCTAACTATAGTTATATTATTCCTAACCTTGTGGATAAGTGTGGTTTGAGAAAATAAGTCCATGAAAAATATTGGTTGGTACAGTTGGCTACAAGTACAAAGAAGTGAGTTCACCATTGGGTAAGAGATTGTGCATTTGAGTTAAATGGTATGCCTACAACATAACATTTGAATGTATGTCCATCGGGATCATATAGTATTCTTTTGGGTATGGATTGGCTATACCTTCATTCTAACCAAAGTGGATTTCTTCGACAAGGCCATTGAGTGTGTGGATAATAGTGGGGAAAAGATTACCTTGTAGGGAAAGAAGAAGCCTACATCAGTGGGGATGGTTAATGTTATGCAGGCTAAGCATAGTTGTAGAAAAGGTTGTATGATGTTTGCAGTACACATTTCTAGTGACAAGGGTAAGGAGGTTGAGGATGTCAATGTGTTGAGCAGGTACCCAGTTTTGTAGTGATTTCAGGATGTATTTCCGAAGGAAATTACAGAGTTTCCACCTCACAAGGAGGTATACTTTTCTATTGATTTAGTTCCAGGGGTAGCTCCAACATCAAAAGCACCTTATAGGATGAGAACACCTGAGTTGGTAGAGTTGAAGTTACGGCTAAAGGAAATGTTGGACAAACGATACATCAGACACAATGTATTACCTTGGGGTGCACTAGTGTTGTTTGTAAAGAAGAAATATGGTACTCTTATATTATACATTGATTATAGGAAGCTAAACAAGGTAACGATCAAGAAAAGGTACCCATTGCCAAGGATTGATGATTTGTTTGATTAGCTAAAGGGAGCAACAATGTTCTCTAAGATCGACTTGAGATCAGGATACCATGAGGTACACATCAAGGAAGAGAATATCTTCAAGATTGCATTCAGGACCACGTATGCTAATTATGAGTTTGTTGTTGTTCCATTCGTTTGACTAATACTCCAGCTACATTCATGCACTTGACGAATAATGTGTTGCGTCCTTTTTTGGACAAGCTTGTTATTGTATTCATTGATGACATACCGGTATATTCTAAGAATGTGGAATAACATGCCAAACATTTAGCAGCAGCGATAAGATTGTTAAGAGAGCATCAATTGCATTTTAATCTTAGCAAGTGTAGCTTGTTTCATACTGAGGTACACTACTTGGGACATGTTGTCTCCAAGGAAGACATAACAGTAGATCCATAAAAGATAAGTGCCATCATGGAAAGGGTAGCTCCTAAGAATGTAGATGAGGTGAGAACATTCATGGGCTTGGTAGGTGTTGAAGCCCTGAAAATCGGGTCAACAACAAGGGGGATACCTGCCTGGTCTGGACCTTGGTTGGCAGCTCCTTTTCCGTTTGGTATAGCGGGCCCGACTGGGGATATGGGACCAGTTTCCCAATTTAAGTGTGTGTGTGTGAGAAAGATTGATATTTATGGTCTAACAGTTCCTAATTAAGATGCTCTAATTCTAACTTTAATCTAATGACATGTAGTTGTATTCTAATAAACAGAAATATCTAAGTTTATACTAACCCGGGGTGTAATCTTTATGTTATGCGATCTAAAATGATTTCAAATAACAATTGGTAATAAAGATCATTCAACTGTTAAAAGAAAAGAATTCAATACATATGAACCACTTCGCATAAAACGTTAGGTGAAACAGTTGTGAAAAACATATCGCATAATAAGCTACTCATACATTAAGCATAAATAAATAGCTATCACCGTACAAAAGTGCCAAATGATAACTCAGGAATGCACACATTAACATATAAACAACTGAACTTGAATATCACTTTAACACAGGAAATAGAAACAGTTAAGAGATAGAAGTAACATTTATAACTAGTTCTACTCATGAGCTTCAAGTGATAACTATTTATCTCTTCTTAATCCAACAACCAATAAGAGTACAGAAGTGCAACATTCGTAGCAGATATTAAATGCAAAAAATCAATAAATCCTATTCCATTCATTCATCAAAACCTCCTCGGAGGGTGCAAAAGTGCATGTTCTAAGGACAAGTTTTTGATAAATTTATGGACCCTTCTCTAAATGCATGATAAGGGTTTAAATACTACTAACTACATCTAAAAATAACTTATTACAAAAATTTAGGATAGGTTTAAATGACCGTCCTTTCTCTAGGAAAAAATAAAGCAAAACTATTTCTAAAATTAAATCTAACCTCTAACTATTTCTGTATTTAATCCTTAATGTCACAAGCATTCAACATTTGCTTGAGAAGATTCAGTTGACTGACTTCAACCTTTAATTGCCCTGTGAAAACAGAATTAGCAAGAGCTGGTGCCATCTTTTTCAGCAGGATTGATGAGGCTTTTGAGGGTCATATACTAGCTGTGTGATTTCACTAAATACTTTGAGGATATTTCTGACCATTACCAATGATTTTCGGGTTCAAGTTTTACCTTTTATCTTTATTGTGCTTTTTCTGAATTTCTGGATTTTATAGGTAGTTGGGCTATTAGAAGCTTTCCATTTCAAGAAGTTTTACCCAGCAATGTAGAAACTACATCCATTTCTTGATTCGGGCTTCCTTGGTGCGATTTTCGCCTCTTGGGTGTTTTCTTTTAGCGGATGTAAAGCTCACATTTTGTGAAAATAATAATACCGTAAGCTCTTGACCTTGAATTTTGAGTTGTCTGTTTTTGATATCAGTGTTGTCCAGTACCCATTTAACCATATCTGTGTAGGAGGGCATTTTAGGCCTTGCCACTATCCAGTGCAAGAATGAACAAGCTAAATCTGCAACTAATGCTTCAGAAGAATCCTGTGAACTTGTAGTAGCCGTGAACTCTATTACCTTGGGATTCTCTTCTTCAAGTAGATTATACATGCCTTCCTAAGTGGTAATACCCACATCTCTGTTGCACGTGGTGACTATGTACAAGGGCGCCATTTTCTTATCTTCAGACATTGGAGCCTCGCCTTTCTTCTCCATAGTTTCCTGTATACTGCTTTGTATAACCTTTTGTTCTCCGTTCCTGCAGTTTACAAGTGAGGTGAGAGTAATGATAAGAAACAGTGATGGGAAAGCTTTAAATGCCGAAGACATGTGAAAGTATACCACCTTACGTGAACTGACTCTTCGATAAACACAAAACCATATTTCCTTAACAACTAGAAACTACTTCATTAATTAGCATTAAAGCGCATAACCAGGTCTCATTTTATGGAAAAAGCTTTTTCTTGAATAATGAGCCAAAAAAATCTGCGATAGAGTTATTTTGCGATTTTCTTTGCAATATCACAGATCGCTATATCGCATAATCGCAAGATTGCAATATTGCATAATCGCAAGATCTTTCTGTTGTCCTATCGTAAGATCGCTTTGCCATTTTATCGCAATATCGTGATATCGCAAGATCACAATATCGCATGATCGCAATATCGCATAATTGTAGTATGTGCATATTTTGTGTTAAGCAGTTTCTTGCGAGGTGCGATTTTGCGATATGCGCTATCGCATATCGGCGTTTTCTGCGGTTTTTTAACGTAATTGTGTTTTAAGGCATGCGATGCGATATTCCTTAAGGAGTGATTTTACGTTTCCTCATCATGAAACTTAAGCTTTTTAGATTTTTCAAAGGTATTTTCCTAAGTTTATGATGGTAAGTTTTATTAAAAAGAAAATACAAGCACTAATTCATTTTTAAATTTTTTGACTAAGGGTACCCACTTATTTACTATTAGTAACAACACTAAATAAGAAGGGGGGTTGTTGGTGGCCACAACAGTAGGTTACTATAGGAGGTTCATCAAGAACTTCTCACACATTTCATATCCTATCACATCATTGCAATAGAAAGGTAGGAAGTTTGAATGGACAGAATAATGTGAGGCTAGTTTTGAGTAGCTTAAATAGTTGTTGACACAAGCACCAGTGCTAAATATTTCGGATCTAGAGAAGGACTTTGTAGTGTGTACAAATGCTTGCAAGAGGCGACTTGGTGGCGTTCTCATGCAAGAAGGGAATTTAGTGTGCTATGAGTCACAGAAACTGAGAGAGCACGAGAAAAACTATCCAAGGCATGATCTTGAGCTAGCAGCAATTATACCCCCATTGAAGGTGTGGAGACATTATCTTCTGGGTAGAAGGTTTACATTGGTGAGTGATCACAGTGGGTTGAGGTATTTGTTTTACCATTCGAATCTAAATTCCAAGCAAGCTAGATGGTTGGCTACACTTTTGGAGTTTGACTTCGAGACAATATACATCAAAGGGAAGGAGAACTGGGTTGCATATGCTCTTAGTAGGAAGGTATAGGTAAATCATATAGCAGCTATAAGCTGCTATGGGACAAAGTTACAGGATAGGATCTTGTAGGTAGGACTGTGGGATGAAAAATACATGGATATTATGCACAGATTAGAGTATATTATAGGCACAGGTAAAGGTTTAGGTGCAGGTATAGGAACAGGTACAAGTTTAGGTGCAACTTCAGGCACAGGGGATCAAGATTCATACTATCGTCTTGCGGAAGGTGGCTTGGTGAGGTCTCGAGACAAGATCTATGTGCCAAATTGCAGTGAGCTTAAGAATCTTATCTTGAGGGAGTTTCATGTGAAACCATATTTGGGTCATCCAAGATATCATCAGACATTGAAGGTGTTGAAGAAGTTTTACTATTGGCTAAACCTGAAGAAATAAGTGGCAGAGTTCGTGGCGAGATGTTTAGACAGTCAACAAGTAAAGGTGGAATGCAAGCATCCAGCTGGTCTACTATAGCCTATTGCGATTTTGGAATGGAAATGGGAGGTCGTTTCCATGGATTTCATCACAATTCTTCCAAGGACAATGAAGCAGCATGATTCTATTATGGTCGTGGTTGACAGGTTGAGCAAGGTAGCTCACTTCATTTCGGTGATGACTACATGGTGTTCCAAAGAAGATTATGTCAAACAGGGATGCAAAGTTCACTTCTAAGTTTTGGAAGGAGATATTTGCAAGCTTGGGTATAAAGTTGACCTTTAGTACAGTTGATCATCCATAGATAGATGGTCAGAGGGAGAGGTCAACACGATCTTGGAAGATATTTTGAGGATGTACGTGATGCACCCGTAGAGAAAATGAGAGGAGTATCTATATTGGTGGAGTTTTCATATAATAATGGTTATCATGAGCCATTGAGGATGAGTCCCTTTGAGGCATTATATGGATAGAGTTGTAACACTCCCATCAACTAGAGTGATCTAGTGAATAGGCTACTTATTGGACCAGACATGTTGACAGACATGGAGTAGGAAATGCAGGTTAAAAAGAATAATCTAAAGGCAACATAGGATAGATAGAAGAGCTATGTAGATCAATACAAGTTTTTCAAAGAGTTTCAAGCTGGGGAGCATGTGTATTTGTGCATCAAGCCCAAGAAAATATTTTTGAGGATTGGTTCATGTGCCAAGTTGGCACCACAATATTATGATACTTTTGATACCCTTGAGAGGATTAGACCAGTGGCATATTGACTTGTACTACCTCTAACAGTGAAAATACATGATGTTTTCCATATTTCATTACTTATGAAGCATATAAAAGATTTTTCTCATGTTATTGATTGGTCTATAGTGCAGGTGGAGCAAGAAGGAGAGTTCCAATTGGAGCCTCAGTGCATATTGTAGTGGAAACATCTTATGCTCAGAAACAAAGCAATAGAGAAAGTTAAAGTGCAATGGAAGCACTTTGGGCTTCAAGAAACTACATGAGATATGGCTGATCAGATGTGGGCCCTATATCCTTCATTGTTTTCCGATTGAGGCAAAGTAGTCTTGGTTTGATGTTGGTTTATGTTTGGCATATTTTTTGCTGATGTTTTGATATCTGTATATTTATATGTATATAGATGCAAATACCACCATGAACTAAGTTATAGATCTCCAATAAGCGGTATGGTTATTATCTTGTCATGTTGTCATGATTTTTTGTTTTTGAGTAGGTTCTTCATTGTAAATACTACAACGAGCTAAGTTATAAAGCTCCATAGGGAGTATGTTTTCTTTCAGTATTTTTGTCGGAGTCTCAGTGTGGTTTAATGTCGAGGATGGTGTTCTCCAAGGGGGAGGGTTATGTAATGGCCCTGGTGAAAAGGTCATGTAATCAAAGTTAATAAAGGAAAAATAAGACCACGGTTAAGGGACACTTATTCCAAGCTAAATGTTGGGCAAATATATCCTAGTGGGCATCACTAGATGTGTGTTTTGGCTAAGGAAAATTGGCAAAGGCTAAGGCAAAGGCATTAAAAGGAAAAAAGGAATTTTTGGCACATTTATTTATGAAAATAAAGGAAATTAGGAGAAAAGGAAGGTAAAATCTCACAGGTTTCATGTGAGGAAAAAGTAGAAGGAAAATAATGGAAAATGAAGCAAATAGAGGCTTCATTCATAAAGGTATTTTGAGGATCAATTGATAACTTTTTGTCAGTTCAAGTTTGGAGCTCTCTTATTATTCTCTCTCTCTCTCTCACTCTCTTGGTCACTTAGATTTTTCTTGGAGCACTTTAGTTTGGATCAAGGAAAGGAAAAGCAAGAAAAGGAAAGGAAGGTCGGCAAGGAACAAGGAAAGGAAAGAAGGATCAAGTAGCTTCAGCAGGAATACTTACACGTAAAATTTTGCATGTGTGATTTCCTAGCTGGTTTGGACATGCATGGATTTTCATGTTGGTGTATGTTTCTCTTGTTGTCGGTGGCATGGTTTTGCCAGGTTATGACAATGGATTTCAACCTAGCTTAGCCTTTTTTATGATTCCATGGTATGTTGGGATGTTTATTCTGCTTTTAGAACTTTGGAAGTTTCGGATGGATTTCAGAATCTGGGGAAGAGGTGGTCTTAAGGTTCATACCCAAAGGCCCAGGAATCCCTTGACCAATTTTGGCGGGATACACGGTAAAGCCTGAGGGATATGTCTTGGATTAGGGCTTAGTGACCCAGGTTTGGATTGCAGTAAATCCTGAGAGACAAGGAGATGGAAAATTCCTCAAGGATAGTGATGGATTTCGAATGACATTCCAAGTTCTGTTCGATTGTGATTAGAGCACCAATTTTGGTGTGACCACGATTTGATGATGGTGGAGGTGGTTTAACCTTTGGATTCCCTTGGTTGTTCTTGGATTAGTTGTTCTATGAGATCCCACATTCATGCATGGAATATGGCACGGAGATGACTGGATGAAAGAGAGATTTGTTTTAGCCATGTCTATGGTCGGGTGGTACATGGAAGTCTCAAACCTGGTCGAATTTTCCTATGATTAATAAAAGCTAAGTTATCTTACTTTTTCACTAATTTATATGTGGATTTAATTGATTTCATATCTCTGATATTTATATAGTTTTACATTGGTTATAAGCATGGTTGAATGATATGTTTATGTCATGGTTATTTCATACATTTACTTGTAACTGTTAAATGGATGGATGCAAGACCTAATTGATGATGTAGTAGTTCAATGGAGAAGGAGGTGATCCTTTTGGTTATGTTTTATAATTTGTTTCTGTCATTTATGCTTTGTCTTTTATCCTAGACATTTATGTTGCATTGATTCAAAGAGTTTGACATAATGTTAGTCCTAGTTGGGGATGCTTAGGCCTATTCTTAAGGGTTATTTTTTATTGATCAGCATTTTTATTATGTTTTTTAATTAATTACGGAAGTTACGACAAGTTTTGGGCAGAGGTCGAGATTCTGGGCTAGAAAAGTTGCTTAAATGTTGGGGTCATTGGCACAAAACTAACAATTTTGGTCCACAGTCTATGCAGGGAGGTGTGTGAGAGTGACTTTGGGTTTCTGTTTGCTCCCTTGCCCATAGCATTAGAGTGACTATGGCCTAAGAGCTATAGAGTAGAATTGGGACCTAGGGAGAGGTTGTCTGAGTGGTTGATTTATCTCATGATGGTTTTGTTGATGATGTTGGATGACTGTATGTGATGTTTTGTCGATTCCACTTTCTTAAGCTGACATAGGAGGTTGAATCTGATCATAGTAGCATATCTCCTCACGTTTACCCCAGTTGGCATGATTACTTTGGGTAGACCTAGGAAGGGGTGTTATAACAATCCTTCTAAACCAAATTTTGAACAATGGGAAGCCACTCAACTAGTCAGATTTGTTGGCTCAACATTCAAGGATCCATGTAAGTAATTCCATGAATCCTCCCAATGGAGAGCAAGCAAGATTCTATATGTCTGCATATTTACTAGATGCAAACTATGCACATAACGCATTTCCTAGTATTAACTAGGCTTGGTCACCTCGAGAACCTATATTGCACATCCTATACAAGTTGATCTCAGATTGTATCCATTGAGGGGTTATGGAGAATCTCTCTGACCACTTCCTCATCCTCCTATAATGGATTATCTTTGTGGAAGAACCACCTTGCACGTTGCTTGCAGCAATGAAGGCAATATCATAGATCACAGATTGGTGTGCCTCACTAGATGGAACCTTCCCTAAAGTGTTTGACAGAGAGAAGTCATTGCATTTTTTCCAAGGTATGTCACTAAAAATCTCATCATGCAAGAAGTGTCGTATCATCTCGCCACAGGGTTATCAGCTGCTTTGCACATGAAGAAGAAATCACCTTGGCCAACTCTTCCTATACAAATTGGATTGTATCAGATAAAAAATCAGAAATTCATGGATATCGAAGGAAAGGTGATAGATAAGTTTGCATTCGGTACTCGAGACTTCAATCCGTACTTTCCCCATGGTATTTTCAAGGACCACTATGTGAGGATTCACTTTCAGTTTCTCAGTAGGACATTTCCTTGGAAGGAGAAGGATCCATGGAAGAATTACTACAATGCCTCCAAACCTTGCAATCCGTCCAGTATAGAAGGAACTTCACAGTTCACATTGGAGAAGGTAGAAAATCCAAAAGTAGTGACACTGGAAGGGAGAAACCCTATGCGAGATGAAGGAAAGAGAAAGTTTACTCATAGTCCAAGTGGAGAAAGAAGCCACAAGATGAGGACAGATCCAATTGTTATCAAATCGGCTTTAGCAATTGAGGTAGTGAGGAAACAAAGGATGCAAAGAGAAAAACGAAGGAATAAGAAAGATAAACGGAGGAGATTGGAGGAAGAAAAGCATAAGCAAGAATAAGAAGAGAAAAAAAGCAAGAAGAATAAGAAAGGAAACACGCAATAGTAGAAGAAACAACGAGGACACAAAATGAAGAGCAGGAATAAAGCTAGCCGCCGATAGAGGAGGAGGGTGGACAGATGCAAGATCAGGAGCTTTCTCAGTGGATTGAACAAATGGTAGAGATTGATGATATGGATGTGGAACTGGAGCAGCAGAATCAAGATGTCAACCTTATGCCTAGCACACAATAGGTCACTATTTAGTCTCCACCACCTCCAGCAGCAAAGTTAACTCTAAGCAAGGAAGGGAAATTTGTTCCTCTTGAATATGATATGGTTATGGACATGTACAATATATCATATGATGAACTACAAAAGAATATTGTACAAGCATGTAAGAAGCATTTTTTGGATGATCTCACATCTCTAGTTTTGATGAGAGAAAGGGTAAATATGGCCGACACCAGGAGAGATCCTGAAGCCATTGCCTCACCCAACTTTTCCTTGACAGGTGCAGTGAAGTCAAACACTCAGTGTTTGATGGCCGAGAATAAGCAATTGGGAAAGAACTTGCAAGCTACCAAGTAAGAGGTTGAACAACTCAAAGATGCAGCTCAGAAAGCAGCTTCCGCACAGGTGTAGTTGGAGGAAATGAAGGCAGTGATACTTAATGAAGTAACAACACTTAGAGAGACCGTGTGGTATATCTATGAGGAGATTTTTACCTTTCATAAGACAGCTGTCCATGTGCTTGGCTTGCAACAACAGTGTAAATACTTTGTCAAAACTCTTAGAAATGTGCAAGCTCCAATCATTGTCAATCGGGAATGAACAATGTGATACAAAAGGGAATCACTTGACTTGGGTAAGAAGATGAAACCATAGGTAGAGTTGTATATCCATAACAGAAATCATATCGCCTCATTCATTGGAAAAATTTAGGCCTCATATGCATGAATATACAACAATTTGGATTCCTTGGTGAATACCTATAGGATCCCATCAGTTGGCTCACTTACTCAAGCCAAATGTAGGAACTAGGTTAGAAACGAGGTAGAGGAATACTTGGAGGAGATGAGACATATTTCCACCAAGGAGGACTTGGAGGTGAATAAAAAAAACATGCACAACTACATTGGTGGTATTGTCCAAGTGCGAACAATGTTGATCGTGCTTTGAAGGGAAGTATAAATTGGTTCCAAAACATTGTACCTCGATGCCATGGAGGCTAGATTCCACTTCCATCCAAACATCATGCAATTTGGGGATGTCATCACACAGTAGCAGACTTGGAACCAATATGTGATCGAGAAGAATCAAGTGGAAGTTGCTGAGCTAGAGTTTCCCCAAACTCAACCATCATAGTGTTTTTTCTATTAGGTTATCAATTTGTCTCTACCCTATTTTTTCTTATATAGGTATGAGTGTAAAATGTAATATTATTTGTAATTAATTGTAAAGTGAAATTCCAAGTGTCAATATTGAAATGTGAATATTCATGATGTAATGTAATGAGTTCTTTTATAAATAAGTTGAAGAGTCATGAGGGTAGTCCAAAAGTCACAAAGGGGAGTTGAAGATTCACCCCCTCTTGTTATAAATGGAACCTCATCACTCATGCAAAGGGATTTTGGGAGCCAAGATTTTGCATAGGCTTAGGCTTCAAAAGAGCTTGGGAGTTTTGTGAGAGCCTTGGCTCCTTCGTAGCATAGAGGGAGTATACTTATTTTGAGGTGCAGGTGTTGTTGACTTCATATTACACTATTGGGGTTAGTGGTTCATCAATGGTGTATGTATGATTGGAACTTTCACTTCTAATAAAAGCTCAAAGTCAACACACTTTCATGCATATGTTGTGAATATAGTAGGACTATTTGTGTTGTATGTGCAATGTATCTTATTTAACGTATGCTTACGCTTATGAACTATTTTGTTTGCATTTGTATGAATCTCATTGAATGTGTGTTGTATTAATTCATCATTTTTAACTTGTGGACTATTCCGCATATTATCTTGTGATGTCATTAAACTCATGTGTTCCTTTCAAGATGTGTACTATTATAGGATTTTAAGGGGCTCACTTCCTTTTCCCTTCATGTGTTGGAACCACCACGCATCGCACTTCACCTTCCACAGGGTCACACACTTGCTCTCACTAAAGTTACCATGCACCACTCTATGCATTTTTGCAACCAAGGCACATCCATAACACCCCACTGCTTGGACACCTACTCCAAACAGTGTGAGTTCTAGTTGGGACTTCATATTTTGGAGATCCACTGAATTTTGGTGGCTCCAACACCATCAACAAGATACTCATACATCTAATATACCATCAAGTTAGATAATAGATCAATCCACTAATTGCAATAAATTTCAAGTATATTGAAAATTAGGGAGATTTAATTGATCCATAGTATGTTTTCTCGTGATATTAAAGGTTTCTCCTAAATCAATAAAAGTGTTTGAAATTTCAAAACCGTTGATGTGAATTTTACAAGAGGGCTAGGTGAATATAAATATTTTTGAACTATTGGTTTCCCCATCATAATATTTTCAAATTTTCCCACCAAATGAATATTTTTAATGCCTTATTTTTCTTATTGGTTTCTTAATGCACAACTCCTTTATTATTTTTGCAAATTTATAGCTTGAAGTAAAGGAATTTTGATGCAAATATTTTTTAATTCATCTAGCATGTTATAATCAGCTAGAATAATTTGCCTTTCTATTCCTTTATAAATTTTAAGTCTCTCAAGGAAAGGAGGAATTTGTAAGGAAACAAAAGGTTGTTCCGCTAATGGAATTGTAGGAGTTAATTTTATTTGGTTGTCACCTAATTGTGCAGGAACATCTTCCATTGGAGGAGTCTTTTCTTGATCAAGGGATGCCTCTTTTTTAGAAAATTTAACCTCGTTATAATCTTGGATGACAAGCAGTGGTGTTTTCTTTTACAAAACTTGACCATATCTAAGTTGGACATCATTTAGACCTAGAGGATTTACTAGACAAGCTTGAAAATTTTTACCCTCAACATTATAAATGGATTATTGAGGAGTTTTATTATTCGGATTGGGAAGTGGTTGTGCAGGAAGTTGGTTATATTTCTGAGGAAAAGGGAGTGGATAGTAATGGGAGTGGTTGACTTGAAGTCAATTGAGGTTGAAATTGTGGTTGAGTAGGTTGTGGAGGCTGGGGAGGAGAACAATATTGAGGTTCATATTAAGGATATGGTTGTTTAAAATTTTGAGGATACTAAGGATTCCTACCATAAGAAATTTTCCAGCCTTTTGACCAAAATGGGTTTTGTGTTTGAGGTGGATAGGTTTTCCATGGCATAGGTGTATTCCAATTGGTTTCTAGTTGTGCATATGATTGATATTGTACACTGGGATGTTGTGTCATACCTATTTGTTGAGGTTTCCATGGTCTTATCTGAGCAACATAGAAAAGTGGTTCAGCTTGACCTATCCCAACTTCTTCTTGGAAAACAACCTGTATTCTAGGTATTGAAGGGAATTCCTTTGTAGCATGATTTTCTGCACATATAACACATATTTCAACATTTCCAAGAGGACATTCCCATAAAGCATGCTTTTTCCTACATCTAGGACAAAAAATAGACAATGCAACATTCTCATGTTT
The DNA here is from genome assembly GCA_000404065.3 of Pinus taeda. Taxonomy (NCBI): domain Eukaryota; kingdom Viridiplantae; phylum Streptophyta; class Pinopsida; order Pinales; family Pinaceae; genus Pinus; species Pinus taeda. The sequence goes on along the minus strand of APFE030742744.1, from coordinate 34,052 downwards.
TTTCTTGTTTTGTATCCTTAATGTATCTAGTTGTTGACTAATATTTCCAAGGATGTTAGTTTTAAAATTGTCAGGAAATTTTCCTAATTCTACTCTACTTACTATTCCAAATGTCGATTTGCTCGTTTTTTACATGATTGGATCTCTTGGATTCTTACCATATTTTGGTTTTCCTCTTGAAATGTGTTTGCATAACTCACAAATTTCTTGGAATAGCAGTTGAGAAACATATTCCTTTCCCATTAAATTGAGAAGAACATTCCATTCATCCCTTATGGCTTTTAATTTGTCTTCATCTAAATTATGCAATTTAGCTCTTTTGACATTGTAGGAAAATATTTCCACCAAATCTTCAAGGTTTTCATTCTCTTATTGGGCCATATTAAAAACTTCATCCTTAAGGTCACGATGTATGCAATAATATTTATATTTCTTTAGGGATTCTTTTCATATCATTCCATGTTCTAATAGAATGTGTTTCTAGACCCATGAACCACTTAAGAACTCCATCTTTTATAGTGGCAGGAAATAATTTTTATTTTTTAGTATCAAGAAGGTAATCATATGATATACATAATACTTCAAACTCAAAAATAATTTTTTGTGGATCCTCAGTTCTTAACCCATGGAAATTAGGAAGGATAGATGGTGAGATATTTTTAATGGTAGCAGTGGTATGGGTATCTAAAGAAGGGAACCAAAAACGGTCCTCCTCATGAAGATCTCCATCTCCTCTTCGACCTCTTCCACCTCTTCCACCTCGACCCCCTCTACTACATCCTCCTACTCTACCTCTTCCTCCACCATTTCTTATTCCTTCTCCATTATGAAACTTTCCCTCATCTGTCATTTTATATTCGTCAAAACTTATGTGGAGTTTTATAATAGGATTGTCCTCAACAAATTCCTCCTCTTTTGTTTCTTCTACTAATGGTTGATTTAATTGGATTCCTCTTCTACTTATTCTTCCTCACTAGGCGCTTCTAACTCTTGTCCTAAGAGGTGTTAACCTATTGAAGAAATAAATATGACTCCTTCAGTTGGGGATGTAGGTTCTTCGACTACAAATTCTATAGATGAGGTTGGTGAGTCCCTAGGTTGAATTTCATATATATGTACTTCAAGGAGTCTATGTCTAACTACTATGGATGTAATTCGAGTGTCAGTGGATGGTGTGGCACTATGTGGTCTAACGGGGGTGATTGGTGATGTTGGTATTGAACTACATCCTCTCTTATGAATCTACCCCTAAAATTTCGTTCTCTATACATACATCCTAAATTATCTTGATATGATTTTCAATTATGCATCAATTATGATATGAAAATATAGATCAAAAATAAAGTCCTATATACACTTCCCCTGCAACGACACCAAATTTTTTAGTTAGTTTAATTGTTAGTTAAATTACTTCATTAAATTATCGATCAGGATTTGTGAACTTGTGAAGTGTATGTTCACTATATATGCTAGAATCTATTTTCAATAAAAGAGAATAAATCTAAATGTCAAATGTAAACTCAAGACTAATCCTTATTAAGTGTACACACATGCTCTATCTATAAAAGCATTCAAATTTATATCAACTTTAAAACAAATTATGCTAATGTTCCAGGAATACAAAACTATTCTAATGAACAAGAATTGAAAGTTATTCTACCAGAGCATAAATTAAAATCTAATCTACTGGAGAGAAATTTAAATCTAATATGTTGACCAAGTAATGCAAATATAATATAATTGACATGGAAAGAAATAATTTTATTCTAAAGAACTTGAAATCAATCCATTCTAAGAACATGAAGGGACATGTTTCTTTCAATAACTAAAATGAAACTAGTTTAAAGAGAAGAATACTAGTGTGTGCATCCCTAATTAAAATTAATCTTAGTATGCAATATAAATATGAAACGAAGAATGAATACTAAACATGAAAGAAATGTTTTTGGATTTTTTGGTTTATTATCGAGCACTCAACCTGTGACAAACAAAATCCCAATAAGAAAACTATGCTTGAAAACAATATTATGCATCTAAATATTAAAAAATTGAATTGAAATGAATTCGTAAAATAAACGAAATTAGAAGAAAAACTACGCTATCTCACAACTCCACAGGGGGGCCTCCTAGTGAGTGTGAGGAAAGAATAATCCAAATCACTAAACTAAGTCACCAACACATTCATATTGTGTTGTGAATAAAGTACTTGCATTAACCTAAGATAGAGTCTTCTCTCTAGAGAGTAACAATAATTCCAAACTCAAACTTTATCCTCTTGTTTCCTAATTGAAAGCATTTTATAATGTTTTATGATCTAATAAATTTAAGAGATAAATGTCCAGAAGTAAGTCCTTTAGTCAACAACTAGGTTTTAAAATTATAATATGAAGTTTACTCTCATGATTCGTTACTGGAAGAGAGAATCATGAGAGGGATTTTGATCAACACATCATCATATAAAAATTATCAATTTCAGATCTTGCTCACTTGATTTCTCCATATTCACTTGATGATAAGATTGACTCCTTGAAATTTTGCATGAGAACAATTTTCTATATTCAGGTTTGACTATTGGTTTAACCAGAAAGATTCTCATATTTTGTAACCTTCTAGCTGATCTCAATAGGTGGATACCCATGTGGATAACATCTAGAATTTTTCCATATATCTTGTTTATATGCTAACTCATAGGAACCTGTTCAACCTTGGATTGAGCTACAGAAACACTAATTAACTGCAAAATATGCACCTTTTCTAACTATAACAATTTTTAAACCAATTTCATAAAACAAAAAATAGAATATGAGCTATGAGTGAATGATACCTTTTATTGTAGTTTTGCATGACCTAGATTACCTTATAATTCATGGATGAAACAAAAATGTTTACAAAATGGATGAAAGAAAGGGAAAAAGGCTTGTCAAAATGAGGACAATTCAGAGGTTGAACATAAAGATCATAAGATGGTGTAACAAATGGCTATTAGAGGCTATTTTAGTATATTGGTCCTATATTTCATGGATTCCAAAAGGAACCCTAAGAAAAATAAAAAATAAAATCTCCTTGAGATATCTCTACTTGGGCCAGTAGGATAGAAAACCCTTTGCTTTGGAAGCTTGGTTCTTTATTTCCCTTCTGAATGCCTTTGGTGGGTGGGAATTATAAACCTCACTTAGTTCTTAAAATCCCTTGTGGTGGAGGTTGATAAATGGAGCGGGACTCTAATCCCAAAATAAATATATTTCCCCTGCTCCATTGATGGATTGGTTCAGAGATCCATGGAAATCTACCCAAAATGCTTCGATTGTTTATAGAGTTCCTCTATTTTATTTTTGCACTTTAGGACTCATATGGAAGGTGGGTGATGGTAAATATTCTCCTTAGGAAGGACCCTAGATTGGTAGCAGGGACTCACATGCCCTTTTTGGCTAACTGGTACAAAATCTAAATGATCAAGGTAATTACTTTCTCGATCAAGTCTCAAATAGGGTTCGTTATATCGGGTCGTAAGTTTAGAAGGATGCAATCAAAATTTAACTTGAGGATTTTTATATTAGGAATGGATGTAATACATGGATGTGTTGATACATTACCTTATTTATCTGTCCCCTTATAAGGATTCTTGGGTTTGGTCCATGGCTCCCTTTGGACGATATATCCCAATGTTTGAATATCTAAATCTGGTACAACATTAAAATAGGCCTCCTCCACACTAGTTTAAGAAGCTCTAGAAATTATCATGCCCTCCAAAAGCCAAGATTTTAATGTGACTACTTTTAAGAAACAAATCTCCCACATGGAATGTTGTACAAAAATGATCCTTCATGGGTCCCATTAGATGTTATTTGTCTTCAAGAGTTGGAATCCATTTCAAACATTTTCATTCCTTTCCCTATCACTAAACAAGTATGAAAAGAAATTCAAAAGAATGTGGGATCAAAATAATGTTGTATTGAAATATCTATGGAGGCTTGTTTACAGGAGTGGCTAAAAAGGAAACTAAGTGAATCTCTGAAAGCTTTTCCTATTGTAGTTTGTTGGGGCATTTGGCTAGAAATAAATGTCGCCATTTTCAAAGATCAAGGAAACTCATATCTCAGAGTAGTTTGTAATAACTTGGCTTTACAGGTACCTTTTCCAATAAATCTTCAAAACTCCCCAAACTAAAATCACTCCTAAATAGCCATAAAAAGTATAAACCATGGGATTTTTTTGATGGGGCACCTAGTTCTTCTATTGCATTGGGAGGGGCATGGGGACTCATATATCTACCAAGGAAACACTTCTTCTCCTTTCGTGTGGTATTGGAAATGCATCTAATTATTTTCCAAAAAACAAATTCACTCAATATTCAACTCCAACTAGCATATTTCCTTCAGATATTTGAGATTTATATATATGGGGACATTTTAAATGTGATCAATTCGATGAATGGGAATTCTCATTTAAAAAATCATACCCTCTTGCCTCTTTTCCAAAATATCTCTAACAGGGTTAGGAATTTATCACATATATCTTTCTCTCATGTATACTGGGAAAGAAATCAATAATTTGATACCCTTTCGAAAAGGGGATTGGATTTGGATAAGGAGCAATGGATAATTGAAGAAAATAAAGAAAGCGTGCTCCACCTTCTCAAGTTTTTCCCTTGGGAATAACTAATTTCCTTCTTCTCTACATGTTTCTTTAGCTATATCATATAGGTGGTCCACTTTTATACATGATGCTTATCAGTCAATGATTACATATATGCATAGTTTACTAGATAACATAAATTCAACATACAGGGTGTCTTTGTTGCTATACACCAGCCTCCAAGTGTTTTCCTATGAGCCTCGGTCAAACCTGGTTCTACTGATAACTTTTATCTTTTACTCGATGAAGCTTATATTTATATGAAGGAACTATCTTCTTTGGTCAAATTCTAATGATATGAAGGATAAGGGACAATAGGGTTATGGTTTCTTATTTCATGGGTTGTAAAGCCATCCTTTCATATAGGACATCTTTTTGCATAGTACGACAGGATAAAATCCTTCTTGGAATTTTTTTGATTATGTATTGAATCAGATAGAGACTCATGAGAACAAGCCTCATATGCATTGTATGAATTATATATGCATCAATGACCTTTATTTTATTTTATTTATAAATGAATTGCATACTTTTTTTCCTTAGAAAAAAAGAAGTAAGGATTTATTATATTTTAATGGAGTATTGAAGTTTAATAGTTCTTGGTATTTTTCTATTTTAATTTAAGTGTAGTTTAATTAATAGACAAAATAACTTTTTTTCCCTATCAATTTTGTCAAAATCTGGTAGATATTTTTAAGAATCATATATTTAAGTGATCTAATTTGGAAATTTCAAGTGCCCAGTGGGTTTTTAGGGTTCCAAATCCATTTATGGATTCAAAAACACATTTTAAACAACAAGTAATCATAATCTCACACAAAATTGTGTCATCTGGTTTAGGAGGAAAAGGCCATTTTGTATCACAGATTTCAATTTGTATTTACATATATTAATAGTGTGTTAAATTTAGATTCAAATAATTTACAAGTACAAGACAATATTTTTTTTTGTAAGTCAAACCTTTCTATTAATTATTAAATAGATTACATCATGGAGAGATCATTTGCAGAAAAACTAAAGCCTCAATCCCAACATATTTGTTGTCCATCAAGTACAAGCAAAATAACATTGACAAAAACATTAAAAAATGGAGAGACCACATATCAATGGCATAGAAAGCCGAGAATTGTATAAAAACCAAACTATATCCCACTCAATTCATTACCCATGAACATTATTAGGATCCTCAACAACATTACCACCCTCACTGGAGCGATGGGAAGTATTGTGAACATGTGATTCCTTATGTTCCATGCATTCCTCGAAGTTGTTGATCCTGTCCTGAAGCATCTTTTGACCTCTATAAAGGGAATCTTGGTGGTCAAGGATATCCCATTGGTTATGTTGAAAATCATTGAGGAAATTAATGACTTTATTCTGGTAATTGTGTTGATTTTGGGAATGTTGATCAACCGTTGCTTGAACTAGACAAATTTAAGCTTCCAAGGAGTCAAACGGGGGTTGTAGATCCACTTGCTTGGGGGAGCTACAGAGTAGTTGATCCAATTCTCCTTCATCCACAGGTGGAACCACTTGAGGTTAGTCTCCTTAACCCCTATAGGCCCACCTTGCTATGACCTTCCTCTTTGACACTGCATAGGGAGGCCTCTCAGAGAAATCCATAGCCACAAGACAAGAAACCAACCCATATCCCTGGCCACTCTCTGAACACACGTGAACTCCCTCTTCTCAAGCAGGAGGTAGCCCTCCTCTCCACACTAGTTCTACATGGAAAATAGATTTATAGAGATGACCCCAACTCCTCTCTCCAAGGTAACACAGAGAGATACAATCGACACCACAATTATCCAAGGTCTAAAAGTTTCAACACTCACTCCTTTAACAAAGAAGCACAATATAGTCAAGGTATTTCCAAATAAAGTCTCCCCATAAAAAAAAACACCAATCCTCCACGAGGTCGTTGATGAGCCCCAAAAATGGGTAATTATATGGGCTCATTTAGCCTCCTAATTCAACTTAATCCACCATTCTCATTAGTTTATTGCATGTTTTTTATTATATTTATGCTACTAGAGTGAATTGGGTTAGTCATTATGCCAAAAACTCTGATGTGTGCTTTATGGAGATTTTTGGTCAATTTTGAGACAAAATCAAAAGTTTAAATGAGCACTTGGCAGCCAAATTCGTCGAAGAACAAGGGAGATGATTTGTAGGAAGGTGTCTCCTTCATTTATGAGCCCTTACCTCGAATTATCCATCAAAAACTCGGAGCACAAGGGGCAGCCAAGCAAGTCAAGTAGGACTGTTGTTAACTGCAAGTTTTGGCAGCCGAGTCCCTATAGTTTAGGAGGACTATTGGGGTCCTCAATTTGTATAAATAAGAAGGCTTAGGGCCTCATTGGAGTTAGTGAGTTAGCCAGTTCGTAGTCAGGAGTTAGTCAGATTTTAGTTAGATTTTAGTTAGTAGGTTAGCACTTTAGTGCAACCCTATATCAGTATATTTTCGAGTTTTTTCTTGTAGACAGTTTTTGGGATGTAACTATTATTATTTTATCAATAAAGATGAATCCAACTTTTCACTAGCTCTAATATTTATTAGGAGGTTGTAGCTCTTGTGGTTTTTCCCAATCCAAGTGCCAATACCTCCTTTGTGTACTTTTACGTGTATTTGTTGCATTCATAGAATAATTTATGTTATCTAGATTAAGATCTTGCTTTGTTACTGAGGTTGTCTTTGATGATTGAAATAGCTTTTCATGCTTCAAGTTGATTTGATAGATTGGTAAAGGAAAAGAACTATAAAAAGGCCACCAAGAAATCCTTGATCTCATCTCTCCCTCCTTGGGACCATGAGCTGAGACCAAGGCATACTTGCTGCAACAAAAACATTGTTTTGCCTTTCAATGCAATTGCTAGTGTTAGATTTTTTTAGTTGGAAAATTTGATACCAGTTATGCTTGCATATTTAGATCTGTTCTTTCTTGGTTTTCATTATTTTTTAACATTATTTTCTACCAATAAACTTCTGTCCATCATGATTTCTGGTATTTAGGTCAAATTAGGTCCGAATAGCTAGATCTTTGGTTTTCCTAGTCTTCGTTTGATCAGTTTTGGAAAATAATGTGCAGAACATCTATGATACCTCCCTGCGTACCCTTCCTCCATCAATACAACCTGCTCCATCCCCTAACTCATATTCTTGCCCTTCATTTGCCACATTTTCCCACTTTGCCCTAATTTCTACATTCTTGTTCATCATTGCTCGCTCCATCATCGAACAAATCCAATCACCTTAATCGCTCCTTTGCCTCATTCACCAGGTCCTAGACCCCTTAACATCCTTATCCAACTTCCATTTCCACTTTCCCACCATTTTTCCTCCATCAACCCTCCAAAATCCTCTTTTTGGAACATCCTGTAGAAACTTCCTATAGAACATCCTGTAGAACCGCTGCAGACTTCATGTAGAAGCTCACGAGAGCAGTTTTTCGAGATCCGGTCACTGTGAAAATCTCTGGAAGGGTGTTAGGGACCCCTTAGGCCCTCTTCTCACCTTCCAAACCTCCTGCAAGCGCCCTCACATTTGTCTTTTGCCAATCAACCTCTGCATAATAAAAAACAGTTAAAGCACATGCATAATAATTCAACAAGATTACTCAAAAATACAAAAATATGCTTCTTTTTTTCTTTTCTTCTTCTTCTTCTTCTTCTTCTTCTTCTTCTTCTTCTTCTTCTTTTTTTATCAGTTTTCACTTCAGAAGTGGCTTATACATATGCACTTCACCTTCCCAAGAGTCAATGGCATCCATTTCTGTAGCTTTCATCATTTTTCCTGCACCAAGTAGGGTTAGTCAGTAAAACTAGGGTTTGCTAGGGTTTGCATTTCCTTTTAGTTTTCCACTTCTTTCTGCAAGCAGATTAGCCTCCTTTAAGTTAGCTTTCATCCATCACAGTTAAAAGATTCTTCTAAAAGCTCATAGAAGTTGGCTTAAGCTCCTAGCGAACTTGTGCCAGCTGATCAAGTGACAACCACAACAAGAGCTAGTACTTGTGCATATAGCACCGTCGCTTCCAAGTTTGTTATGAACTACCGGGTTGATAAAAGTAAAGAAGGGAGTCTCAGGAGTTGCAGCATTATTGCTGCAATACTGGGGCCCACCA
>APFE030742744.1:2406-25153 GCA_000404065.3 Pinus taeda | reverse complement strand
CAAGAGTAGAGTAGTTGTTTCATTTCCATTCTGCAATTTCATTTCCGCAAAAGTAGATTAGACATTTCTTGCTTTCATTTCATTTTAGCAATCATACATTAGATATTTCCCGCTTTCATAGATTAGCATTTCAATTCCGCAATTTCAATTCTGCAAGCGTAGATCAGCATTTCAATTCTGCAAGCGTAGATTAGCATTTCAATTCTGCAATTTCAATTTTGCAAGTGTAGCTTAGAATTTCATTCCTGCAATTTCATTTCAGCAAAATAGATTAGTCCTTTTCTGTTTTTATTTGAATTATGCATTTTCATTTCAGCTAGATAGATTTTATTTAGTTGCAGTTCAATCTATTTCAGTTTTGCAGGTATAAGTAGAAAAAAAAAAAAAAAAAAAAAAAAAAAAAATCAACCAAAAAGATTTCCTTTCATGCCTTGTAGGAGTAGAGATAATTCAGAAAAATGTTTGCACAACACCCCCACTGCTTCACACAGCCAACCTTCTCTCTTCTTCAATGGTTGTGATTAAGAAGAACCTCTAGGTGGGCAGCAAGACATATCTAAAGAGCCTCTAGAGGAGAAGAAGAAGAAAATATTCCTCTGGAGCAAATGGCTACAAATAGAAATGTTGGGAGTAGTACCTTATCCAAAAACGAATTTGCAAATCAGATGGAAGATTTCAAGAGCGAGGTGAGGCAGTTTCTTGCCATGCAACTGGATACCTTGCGGATCCAAAGGAAGCAAGAGGAAGCCAAAAGGGCTTTGGCCATATTTTGTCCTAGGTTCACTAGAAAGCATCCTAGAAACGAATGTCCATTGCACTCCATAGAAGTGTGTTTTGTCTATGAAAGAGACAATCCTACGAATCAGTGCCCCTCCTTGCCTAGACTTAAAGCTACATATCAGAGGGCCAAAGGAGCCACTACACCACTCTATTATATGAACCAAAGGAGGCTACATGGACCCATACCTTACCAGAAGGGAATGCAAGGGACATCCCAGACCTATTACGACCCCTATCAAGCCACTTCCATGCCTTCTTGGGGTCCCCCTGCTCATCCTTCCTGGTCCACACCTCCTCCTCAGTCCTTCACATATCCATATTATGCCCAACCAACTGCTCATTTATTTCACTCTTATGCTCAGCCACAGTGTCAGTGGAATGCACCTCATCAGTGGTGGAGGCCCCAGTACAACACTCCTCCCGCTCCTTTTCCTCCACCACCTGCTCAACCGCAACCATCGCCTACTGCTCCACCAAGGCAATCCCAAATGCCTGCCCAACCACAACCCCATCCACATCCATCTCAAATATACACCCCCACTCAACTACCCGTACTACCATTTCCAAACCCACACATTGGAGTAGCTCAACCCAATTACAGTGTTGAGGCACAACATGTCCAAATGACTCCTCTTGAGCTCAATGATATTCACCATAGCTCAGGAAGAGTATTGCAAAAAAGAGATTATATTGAAAGCATTGAAGGACCACATCCAGCAAAACAAGATTCAAAAGAGGATATCAAAGGACCATGGGCTGCACTTGATAAAGCGAAGACAACATAATCAAAGATCAAGAGAGCTCCCTCATGGTTACCATCAAATCCTCCATGTATTCAAGAGAAAAATCAGCAAAAAGAAGAATATGAGAATTTCGTGGTAGAAGGTGACATGAAGAATGATCCAGATCAGCAAAAGGACCAAGGATATTAGAGCTATATTGAGAGATGGTTCTAGATGGTCACTAAGTTGTAGTAGTACTCTCTTCCTCGGCTATGCTTGATCTCTTTAAAGTCAAATCATTTGGTCTCTGAAATCTGGATACCTATCAAAGCATGCATTTCAAGCCTTCATATCATTTTGTCTCTAATCTCGATGTGCACATGGCTCCATTGGAAGTATTCTTATACTTGAAAATGATTTTGTTTTTCAAGTAAGGTAGGGTAGGGGAAAAAAGAAAATAAAAATGAAAATAAGAGGAAAATAAAAATCTTAGGTGAAAACCTCCTTAGAGGCGCCTTAGATTGGCTCATTGATTGAAAACCTCCATGAGGTGGTCAATGGGTTGGAAAAAAGAGAAAAGAAAAAGAGAATAAGATCCCTGGGTGAAAACCTCCCTTGGAGGTGCCCAGGGCAGGCATGTAGGGTGAAAACCTCCATGAAGTGCCCTAGTTGTTTTCAAAAAAAAAAAAACCTAATTTCTGTTGAATAATTGTAGTTTACAGGAAGGAAATTGCAGGTTAGGAGGATCGCACAAGACAAAGATAGAGGTCATCATCAGGCTGCACGGATCCCTCAAAATCCATTCCTCCATGACCACCACCCTTTCCCAAGATTTGGTCTCATTCGGACAAAGATTTCACCTTCTACAAGAAGTTTTGTGTCTTCTACAGGAAGCCTACAAACAAGCCAAAATTGATCTCAGAAGAGCAACCGAAGGTTGAGAATCTGTCTATGAGGCCTGTAAACATCCATGTTTCCATCCCTCACCGTTGTCCATCATTTTTTCCACCTCATTGTGCTTCTTTTATGAAAATTGTGTTTTCTACAGGAAGTTCCTGTAGAAATTACAGAAAGCTAGAAATGGATTTTAAAAAACAGTTTGGCAAACATGATAGCTTCATAAAGGGTTCATAAATTCTCCTGCAATCTTTAAACCCCTCTTCTATCATTTCCATGCCTGTATCACAGCCCAAGCTCATTTTTTCTTACTGTGAAAAAAACTGCAGAATGCTCTGATACAAAAATACACAGGGTAGAAATTTGTTTTTTCCCTAACTTGAAAATCATGCATCCATTTAAAAACCTGTTATATGGGGAGTTGTGTAGGGATGATGGCAACATGCCTAAGCAATTTCAGCAAATTCTAGTGCACGGTTTCCAAGAAACCAGTCTCCATCACGTTCAGCCATTTTTGCATTTTCTCCATATCTGTGTATCCATTTCAAAATCTGTTTCATGGGGAGATGCATATAGGTGATAGTAACCTGCCCAAGCAGTTTCAGCCAATTCCAGTGCACAGTTTTTGAGAAATTGACCTCTGTCACCTTCAGCCATTTTCCGTTTTTCTCAAAATTTGTACATCCATTGACCACAATTTTTCTATGGGAGGTGAATAATGATGATAGAAACATGATCAAAAAGTTTCAAGTCAATCTGATCTATCGTTTGGGAGCTATGAAGAAAACAAGTCACTGTCCTGCAAAAATCTAGCATCAGTAGCATGAGGGTGCAAATCTGAACGTTGAAACAGACTCCTACAGCTTAGATCTAGCTAGAGGATACCTGCACAAGACAAATAGCCACATATCAGCAACCAAACTAGCGTGCATCCATAGAAACAAAGGCATGCAGTAGAAGGAAAGGCCATAGAACCTCACAACAAATGCATTCAACTTCCAGGTACGTGACTAAACCCATTCCTCTGTTGCATGAATGTAATTTAAGAACTGCATGAAAAATGAGATGGTTGTGATTAAACAAGATTGGTGTCCAACTAATTGGCCACCCTCATCCAGCTCAAACAGATCTCGGTGGGTGAAATCGACACGTGTGCTCAACCATCTCAGGAAGAAAACTGAAAACAGGTAGTGGTGGCTGTTTAAACTCCAACGTAATTGATGGAAGTGATTACATGCAGAGAGCATACAGTTCATAATAACACTACAGTGGGGACCAACAGTTTGCATGGGGCCAACATGCACTTGGCCAGCTCACCCTCCGTTAACGGAAGTCTCCATGAACATCCAATCGAACTCATTTTTGAAATACTCTCACCACCATTGTTTCCATTTTATCATCGTCCCTACAGCTACAACAAGCTCCATACCACCTCCATAGCAGCGAACCAGTCTTTCTCAGTAATTTTTTGCAAAACCCTCCTGCTTATTGGGCTCTACAGGAAGCACAGTTTTGTTCTACAGGAAATGAGAGCCTTCTACAGGAAGGCTTCTACAGGAAAGACTACACAGCTTTCTGGAGCGAGAAAACTTGGGATTTTTCGTCAAATTTGGAGCTCCAAATGAGGTAGACTCAAAAAAATCCTCTATGCATGATGTGTTTGTGCAAGGTGGTGAATTGAACGACATCAGATTGGAAAATTAGAGAAAAATTTGCTTATGTATTGGAAGTAAAATGTTTGCCTGTGTATTGCACTGAGTGTCCAATTTTTTCTACATCAAAATTCTCCTCCACGTTTCCTTTAAAAAAAAATAATAATAATTCTTCGTAGGGAAGATATATGCAGCTGTGGAGGCCAGCCTGTGTGTGTAAAAAAAAAATTGAATTTGCATATTTGTCTGTGTGCTGAGAAGAAAACTTGATCTTTGTGCTCTACCTGTAAAAACAAAATTCTTCCTTTCATAATCAAACAGTTGAGTTCTGGGTGACAATAGTCTTAAAACAAAGGAATTGTTGCTATTTGATATTGGACACACGAGAAATTCCTTCTTGGGTTCAGGGGAAACCAAATTCAACTATCCTCTATTTCAGATTGATTGTTTGGTTGCCTAAGCATTTCCTTTTCTGATTAAAACATAAAAAGAGCACTCTCATCATGCCAGGAGGATTCATAAGGGAGAACACACTGAAGAAGGTGAGAAAACCAATGGTGAAGGAACACAGGACATTCAAGCACAGAAAGAACAGAAAGAAAAAGGGGAAATGGGCCAAATTGTTAAGCCTAAACTAGAGGAAGAAACAACAGCAACAATACCAAGGGAAAAGAGGATGCAGAGTAGGACAGAGAAGGCCAAAAAAGCCCAAAGGAAGGCTGACACACCTAAACCAGGCACACAAAAACAAAAAGGAAAAGACACACCCTGAGATCTCAGCAATACACACAGAAACAGTTGACACAAGGATTTCTACAACAAGCAAGGAAAAATAATAGCAAGAGGAGAAATCACCTGAGATATTGGCAAGGGAGGCAACAGTTGTGCTTGCTCCATTAAGCACACCTACAAAACAAAAAGGAAAAGGAAAAAGGTAAACCTCCATGTATTTTAAGGCCAAGAAAAGCACAAGAATTCAAATAAGCAGAATAGGAGGAGCAGTGGAAGGACATGGACAAAAAGGTAGAATTTTATGGAACACATGAGAAGACCACATCATAAGCTTGGGATGATAAGGAGGCCATCAGGGCCATCAAAAATGAAAAGATAGATTAGTTTCTCAGAGGATGAGCAACACTTTCAGTAGGGGGGTGATGATGAGCCCCAAAAATGGGTGATTATATGGGCTCATTTAGCCTCCTAATTCGACTTAATCCACCATTCTCATTAGTTTATTGCATGTTTATGATTATATTTATGCTAATAGAGTGAATTGGGTTAGTAATTATGCCAAACAGTCTGATGTGTGCTTTATGCAGATTTTTGGTCAATTTTGAGACAAAATCAAAAGTTTAAATGAGCACTTGGCAGCCAAATTCATGGAAGAACAAGGGAGAGGATTTGTAGGAAGGTGTCTCCTTCATTTATGAGCCCTTACCTCGAATTCTCCATCAAAAACTCGGAACACAAGGGGCAGCCAAGCAAGTCAAGTAGGACTGCTGTTAACTGCAAGTTTTGGCAGCCGAGTCCCTAAAGTTTAGGAGGACTATTGGGGTCCTCAATTTGTATAAATAAGAAGGCTTAGGGCCTCAATGGAGTTAGTCAGTTAGCTAGTTCGTAGTCAAGATTTAGTCAAATTTTAGTTAGATTTTAGTTAGTAGGTTATCGCTTTAGTGCAGCCCTATATCAGCATATTTTCGAGCTTTTTCTTGTAGACAGTTTTTGCGATGTAACTATTATTTTTTTATCAATAAAGAAGAATCCAGATTTGCACTAGCTCTAATCTTTCTTAGGAGGCTGCAGCTCTTGGGGTTTGGCCCAACCCAAGTGCCAATACCTCCTTTGTGTACTTTTACGTGTCTTTGCTGCATTCATAGAATGATTTATGTTATCCAGATTAAGATCTTGCTTTGTTACTTAGGTTGTTTTTGATGATTGAAATAGCTTTTCATGCTTCAAGTTGATTTGATAGATTGGTAAAGGAAAAGGCCTACAAAAAGGCCACCAAGAAATCCTTGATCTCATCTCTCCCTCCTTGGGACCATGAGCTGAGACCAAGGCATACTTGCTACCACAAAAACACTGTTTTTCCTTTCAATGCAATTGCTAGTGTTAGATTTTTTTAGTTGGAAAAGTTGATACCAGTTGTGCTTGCATATTTAGATATGTTCTTTCTTGGTTTTCATAGTTGTTTTACATGGTTTTTTACCAATAAACTTTTGTCCATCATGATTTCTGATATTTAGGTCAAATTAGGTCCAAATAGCTAGATCTTTGGTTTTCCTAGTCTTCGTTTGAACAGTTTTGGAAAATAACGCGTAAAACACCTGTGATACCTCCCTACCTACCCTTCCTCCATCAACACAACCTGCTCCATCCCCTAACTCAAATTCTTGCCCTTCATTTGCCACATTTTACCACTTTGCCCTAATTTCTACATTCTTGTGCATCATTGCTCCCTCCATCCTCGAACAAATCCAATCACCTTAATCGCTCCTTAGCCTCATTCACTAGGTCCTAGACCCCTTAACATCCTTATCCAACCTCCATTTCCACTTTCCCACTGTTTTTCCTCCATCAACCCTCCAAAATCCTCTTCTCAGAACATCCTGTAGAAACTTCCTGTAGAACATCCTGTAGAAACTTCCTGTAGAACATCCTGTAGAAACTTCCTGTAGAACCCCTGCAGACTTCCTATACAAGCTCACGAGAGCGGTTTTTCAAGATCCAGTCACTGTGAAACTCTCTGGAAGGGTGTTAGGGACCCCTTAGGCCCTCTTCTCACCTTCCCAACCTCCTACAAGTTCCCTCACCATTTCCTTTCACCAATCAACCTTTGCACAGTAAAAAACAGTTAAAGCACATGCATAATAATTCTACAAGATTACTCAAAAATACAAAAAGGTGCTTTTTCTTTCAAATTTCACTTCAAAAATAGCTTAGACACATGCACTTTACCTTCCCAAGAGTCAATGGTATCCATTTCTGTAGCTTTCATCCTTTTTCCTGCACCATGTAGGGTTAGTCAGTAAAACTAAGGTTTGCTAGGGTTTGCATTTCCTTTCAGCTTTCTGCTTCTTTCTACGAGCAGATTAGCCTCCTTTGAGTTATCTTTCATCCATCACAGTTAAAAGCTTATTCTAAAAGCTCATAGAAGTTGGCTTAAGCTCCTAGCAAACTTGTGTCAGCTGATCAAGTGACAGCCACAACAAGAGCTAGTACTTGTGCATATAGCACCGTCACTTCCAAGTTTGTTACGAACTACCGGGTTGATAAAAGTAAAGATGGGAGTCTCATGAGTTGTAGCATTATTGCTACAATACTGGGACCCACCAGTCGTGCACCACAAGGTAGCCCAAAACTTTTCTACCAAGGCTCCTTTATCCCTTGGTAGACATGAATAACACAAACACGCAACGCATCGCTCATCGGAAGGAGTTATAGGGCCACCCATGACCAAAACTCAACAAGAAGATAAAGGACGCCTTTCATGGCCACCCTCCAAGGAGGAATGACCCCTTTATCACCCACCATGACTGACATTTAGAACAAACTTACTGAGAATAACATAATTTTATCACAAGAGATGACCAAAGGAATTGAATTACCTGGTAAAATGCGTGAACCTCTGCTTCATCACCCTTTACATTGAGAGACCCAATTTCCAAATGGAGCTCCTTCCCATAATTATGAACTCTATGGACCAGATACTCTGTGAGAACCAATTCTAAACAACACTGCGAACCAATGTCCTATATTAAATTCTAAGTAACTAAGAGTTACCATACACCTCCAAAGACCATCTTGTCATCCATGTGAGAGATCCCCCACAGAACTAGGAATATGTCAAGCTCTCCAGAGAGCCCCCCTATAATTATCGCAAATACAAATCCCTCGAAAAACCCAATTCGCATTTCACAAGTCTAAAAATTGCTTGCAAAGGCCATTACCAATGGTATTTTAACAAAAAATTCCTCGAGAATCTTCTCTTGTAGGTCTCCTGACCCTGCTTGCCTAAACATGTCTCTATATCATAATTGTCACATGGGAAGGCCATTAATGCCCATGGATTGAGTGATATTACCCACGTGTGTCACTCCCTATGGGGAAGATTTATCCTTCTCCAACAACATGATTATTGAATTCAAGTATTGAGGGTCAATATCTAGAGGCCATTGAGAGGCAAAATCTTGGTATCACTCCCTAATCCCCCAATTAGCAAGACAATTAGCTACTTTGTTTCTGATTTTTCAAGTGCGTGAAGTGATCACATGTGGAAAGAGAGCATTAAGTCCTCAATTCGATTCTCCTAAATCTTCAGTCTACATCTTCTTATCACCTTATATGAGGGGGTTCCATGCAATATTTTTTGAGTTTCCTGGATCAACATAGAAGAGTCTCATGTGAGTTGAATCTTTGTTACTTGCATCCTGTGAGCTAGCAAGAGGCCTTTCTCCAGTCCCATGAATTCGACAACATTATTGGTTTATGTTCCACAAAACCTTACATAGATTCCTATTGGAGTATCTTTTGAATATCTAATGATTCCACCATACCTCCACCAACCTATTGAGATAGGGTCCCTAGGGTCAATTTTGGGATAGTTTAACCAATTTTTGTAATATATCTTATAAAGAATGTAAATTAAGCAAAGCACGCAACTAAGTAGGAGTTAAAGGGGATTTAGCCCCTCGTTTGGTTAAGTGATAAGTCAGTTTTTTAGACCCACCCATGGTCTGTGCACCATGGTATTGTATTGAAAAAGCTATATACAGTTGAGTCATGGTAAGTCTAAGTATCAATAAAGTCAAGATAGAAGATTGTTTTGGGAAAGTGCTAAGGAAGGAAAGCTCTGTTTCTTGTACTTAGGTGAAAAGGAAAGGCTCCTATAGCTGAGTGCACAGAGACCTTGGCAAGTCTATAGATGAGTGCGTGGGCCCATGCAGTTGAGTGTGCAGGGTGGAAGAAGTCTGTAAACTAAACTTTGAAATTAATAAAGACTAATTTTGGGATAATTATCCTACTTTTGAGTATTATTCTTATTTCATTCAAGCTATGCATTATGGGATAATGATATGTTTTCTATGGAATAATGTGTAATTGTTGCGCGAACCTATTGAATCATTAATATTTATGCATGAGATAAATAACTATCTATTTTCGTGAAGATAAAGGTTAAGTCTATTATGATTTCTATTGAATCAGGTAGACTTGCATGAAGGCAGATCTAGGGTTGCTATTTAGTGTGCAAAAGTGGATAGTCTTCTTCCTCTAGGTCTATAAATTCTGATCACAAACCTTTGTGAAGGTCTAGAAGCCATTTTCTTAGAGTTACAGTAGTGGACCATAGAAGGGTACAGACCTGCGTGAAGGTAGATCTGAGCTACAAAGGGTTAAGATCACTTAACACACGGTCTCTAGATGCAGAAACCTAGTTCTAGCATCCCTTAATACTACTCCAGGTGAGGTTGTAGCCTGCAATCTGCAGGTTGTTGCCGAAAGGGCTAGCAGTTAGGGTTTTGTTAGTTGGCACCAACAACTCTGAACCTAGGTCAAGCCCCCTTAAGCCAACATTTTACTTTCACAAATCCCTCAAGAGGGGGGATAAAGGTGGAAGGGGATACTATTTGGTGTTTAATGGCATACGAAGACTACAAACCCATCATTGAAGGGGAAATACCAAGGTTTAAAAGGATCGCAACTTCCTCCCTATCATCCTTTCAATCGTCTTCCACCCATTTTTGTGCCAAAATAGATTCTCAAACATTTTCTTTTGTGGTGCACTAGAGTGCCTAGGTTGGGGTTAATTTCTCTTTGAATATAATCCTGTGGTGGCACTTCCATATATTCCAAAGGAGGAATCCCAAAACTAGCACCTAGGATTTGTTAACGATTGGGTTTTTGAAGAGGTTCATCTTTCATTGCTTGATAGTTTCTATAAGGCTGCTCCTTGATCGATCCAATTGACCAAAGGTGTTTCTTACTCACCCCTAGAGAACCTCTACTTCTGAACATGAATTAAATAAATGTTCTAGACTTTCCTCTTGTAGCTAGTATACAGGACACCAAGAAGGACCATTATAACACTTTCTCATAAGATGGTCCCATGTTAACAGTCTACGATGACCCATGAGCTAGAGAAATGAGAAACCTTCGACCATAAATTTGATACCCAAATTCTTTGCCATATTAGATGTTGTGGAAGGTTTCATGTCTCGCTTCTAATGTATAATATTTTTTAGTGGAAAACATACAGTGAGACCAATATCCCCATCTTAATTTGTCTACTCCATCGGATATAGAAAATATCCTTTCCCATAGGATGTTGTTGAAGGTTGTTGAGTTCTATAATCCTTTCACCCCTTGCCACTTTGTCTCTAACTTCCACAATTGCCATTCATCTTGAGGATTGGGATTGTTCCAATAGTTTGCATCATCCCATAATTTTGAGATCTCAAGAAAGCATTGATGGTGTTTAGGTATATTATCCCATCCAATTTGGGAATTTGTTGCCAAGACTCTTCCCAAAACCATTTTGAGACCCTGTCATGGATCTCCTAGAAGATATGGTCCTTTATGAGAAGGTTATTCTACTAGGATAAATCCCAAAGAGAGGAACTAAGGGGGGAATTCTAAAGATCTAATCCTCTCCAGTTGAGTTCATCCTTGGCCATATTTCCTGTCCCATATTTGTTTCCAAAGCTCTCTCCCTTTCTATATCCAATGCCACCACAATTTGGCTCCCATCACATTATGAAGAATTTCTAGGCCGTGAAGCCCAAGTTCCCCACATTTCTTTGGGAGATAGATCTTCTCCCACAATACTAGAGCCCATTTCTTGCTAGGATTGATCCCTTTCCATAGGAAATTTCTAAATATGACCACAATTTCTTTGCATATTCCTTTTGGAGCTATAAGGACTGGCAATTGGTAGATGGGGGTGGCTTGAAGGACTACTTTCAGCAGGGTGGCTTGGCTAGCCAAATTAATAGTCTAAGACATCCATTTTAAGAGTTTATTTGATAAATTACTACATACTTCCCTCTAGCACGATACTCTAGGGGGATAGAAACTAGGGGAACCCCTAGATACTTGGTTGAAAACACATCGATTTAGAAGACAATCGTACAATTTAGATACTTTTGAATTGGCATAGGAGTGTTAAAGAAATACAAACTAAAGTTTTCTTTATTTATCAACATAACTAATGCTTCGTGGAAGTCCTCTAAGATTGAGATCAAAGCTTGTGATTCCTGCACTAATGGTTAGCTAAAGAGAAGCTTGTCATCCACAAATTATTGGTGTGTCATTGGAGGATCTGAATCATGGACCTTAATTACCTTAATTCGTCCCAATCAAGTCATTTCTTGAATCAATCGATGCAATCCTTCTGACGTTATGATCAATAGAAAGAGAGAAATTAGGTCTCCATGACGTAATCCTCTAGAATATATGAAGGTATCTATCAGAGATTCATTGAGGAGGATCGAGAAGAAGGGGGATGAGATCAATGATCTAAACCATATAATACAGGCCTTAAAAAAATTGAAGGCTACTAATGTTCATGGGAGGAAATTCCAACTCAAATGGTCATAGGCCTTTAATAGATCTACTTTCACCAACATACCTCACCTTCTACAACTTTTCAAATAATGGATAATCTTATGTGCCACTACTATCTCATCCATGATTTGTCTTCCTTCCATAAATCCTTATTTCTCTAGGCTGGTGAGGTGATGCAACAAGGTGTTCATCCTTTGCATTATAAAAGATGATATAATATTATAGATCATGTTGCACAATGTAATGGGACTAAACCCGCTTGGGTCACTAGCCATATTCTCTTTCAGGATCAATGTGATGAAGTTCGCATATATCCCTAATCAAATTTTTTGCATTCATTAGGATTCCTCAACCAAGGCGATAATTTCTTCACTGAGGAAGTGTCAAGAAGCCGTGAAAAACTCAGAAATAAAGCCATCTGGCCCTGGTGATTTATTATTGGGCATTTCTTTAACGATTTCCTCTACTTCTTCAAACGAGATCTCCCACAACAAGGCCACATTTTTCTCCTCATAAATTAATCTTGGAATGTGTTTTGTCACTCGGTTAATAGATTTAGTGTGGTCCTCGTTCCCTTCTGAGAGCATATCTGAAGACTTTTTTTATCAAATCCTCCTCCATCTCCCTATGATTCACCAGTCGGGTTCCATTAATGGATCATAGTGAGAAGATGCTATTATTTTGTCTATGGTTGATCATAGAGTGGTGGAATAATCTCTAGTTCCTCTCCCCCATCTTTAACATTGAATTTGGGACTTTTTCCTCTAGATCACAACCTCCTGATTTCATATTTCCTCAAAATCATGAATAATCTTCACTTCCTCTTCTACAAGTGCTTTCGAGCATCCCTCCACTATGATTTGAGTCTGTATCTCTTCCATTTTTTCCTCTAGTTTCCTTTTTGCTATAAAAATATCCCCAAACTCTTGTTTATTTTGGGTCTTAATTCTAAGATTCATCTCCTTCAATTTTGTTTGGAAAACTTGCATCTAGCTCACTCTTGGAACTATGATCTCCTTCCACCAATTTTCTAGTTTCTCCACAAAGTCTGGATGGTGAGGGCAGAAGCTCTCAAACCTAAAAGGACGGTTCTTAGGAGCCAAATTCATGTCTATTTCTATTCAAATTAGTCAATCATCAGACCCTAATATTGGGATAATCATGGCTTCTACAAATGCATCATGAGCAACGACCTCCTATGATATGTGGAAATGATCAAGTATGGTTGTTACTTGTTGTTTTCCCCCTCCTCAGTTATTCCAAGTGTGTATACCATTACAAATATCTACATCTTCTAGCCTCATATCTGGTATAATTTCACTGAATAAGGTCGATGTTGGATCTAATCTTCTCCCCCCCGACACACTTCTCATCTAGGCTATGGATCATATTGAAATATCCCCCCGCTATCCAACACTTATCCTAGAGGGACTCTCGAATCTTCTACAATTCATCCAATAACTTCTCTTTCTAACTCGAGATGGGGAAACCATAAACAATCATCGAACAAATTCACTCCTCTGCTCCTATACACCCTATGGTTCATGGATTTTCAACCCTGGAAAACTACCATATTTGGGTCTCAAACCATTGCAAGAACTCCTACGGTGCCACGAGCATCTATTTCCATTACCTTTCTTCCTCTCCAACGTTTTCTCCCTCTAGTTGTCACCAGAAACTTTGGTCTCTTGTAACATGATTATTTCTAGTTTCTCCTTATTGACCTTTGTTCGTAAATAATTGAGCTTACCTTAACTATTTAAGCCTTGAATATTGCAGGAGATATTTTTCATTAGGTAATTTCTAGGGTTCTGAGATAGTACTCTATGGTTTGACTAATTTGGATGGGGTTCAACACAAATTCTCCTGCTTCCTTCAACACTTCCTTTGAATATTTCCTCCCCTTCTTCCCTTTCTCAACCACTAGAGGGTCTAATGGAGAAGGACTCTGGTGCCCACTATCTTTTCTTAAGTTCACTATCTTCGAACCACCTTGTGGCTTAGCAAATCTAATAAAACAATGAACAAAAAAAGTTCTGAAAATGAATTAGGTGATTGGATGGGATGTCCTTGACATCTTATTTGAACCAAACACATAATAGTTTGTCAGAAATTGTAGCAAGAAAGGATAAATTTGACTTGTGCCTTAGTTAAATTTAGCAATCTGATTTTCCACATTAGCAGGATGACTTGGATGGCATTTAGCTAGAGTGCCCTGGCCTTGTCTACTAGTTAACTCAGTAAATTTGAGTTATAGACTAGATGTATAGTTGTACATGTAGTGATTATTAAAATTTAGCAATCTAGTTTAGTTATTTTTAGTTGAGCTCAGTTAACTAAGCTCAAGTAATTAATTGAGTTAGTTGAAGGATAGTTGAGCAGTAGAATTGTTGTTAACTTGGCGATCTCTCTATTAAACTAGTTAATCAGCTAAAAATGGCCCAAACAAGCATTGAATTCGAATTTCCTTGTTGGAGTGGAGGAAAAGGCACATTTTAATTCCCAATTATATATTAGTTGAGTGTACAATATTGAAAGTTAAGTAGGTGAATCATTCCTTGGGAATTGTGCAATAAAATAGGAGGAAATTATTATCTTTTAGGAGCTAATTTCCTCAAGGATTGCGCAGGGAAATAGGAGGAAGTTGGGGCCTTGAATTGGCCAAGTGTTTGCTAGAGAAGGATAGTTAGTAGGAGAACAAGTTTACAATGACAGTTGTGCCTCAAGATTGAAGAAATACATTGTAATGGTTTCTCACTCTCATCTAATTAATGAAATGTAGCAAAGGGGCTTCTCCCAATTGGGTTTCCCTGTAAATCATTGTGTTCTTCTGGTTTTGATGATTTCATGTGTTTCTAAATTGTGATTTCCATTCCAAAAAAAAGTGGAGGAAATTTGTAATCTATTGTTTTCAGTTTGAATTCATTAGTACTAGAAATTTTCTATTAATTTCTAGATGGTATCAAATAAAAAATCACACTAGAAACCAGTCAATAGATGTTCTTCTTCATAGATTCCAATTTGCAGATTCAGTGAAGCAGGTTTTCTTCTGTGTGGGAAAAAGTATTTCAAGGGATTGATATTGGAGTATGCCCTTGATGGAACCTCAGTCTTCATAAGCACGGGATGGAAGTTTTATTGGACTATAATGGAGTGTTGGAGTACACTAAAATTGACATTCCGTGACTAGGAACATCAGATGTAAAAACACTTTCCCAGTCGAAGAAGGATACCTAAAAATCCAAGAGGATCATCTTGGAGGGTGTGAGAGACCACATAGTCTTGAATTTACATGGAAAGGAGACTCCATTTTCTATGTGGAAAACCCTCACTGAATTATTTGAAAATGGTAGTGATGCCAGGAAATTGGCATTTAGGGATAAGCTTAGAAACATATGGATGCAAAAAAATGAAACCATTCCACATTACCTCTCCATATTTGCTCAATGTCGAGATGAGCTTGGAGGAGTTAGAGAAAATATTCCATCTTTGGAACTTGCGAACCTAGTTCTCCTAGGCCTTCCAAAATCCTGGCACAACTATCAGGATTCTGTAAATGGAAGGGAAAAATTACCAAATTGCGAGAGACTTTGGTCTGATTTGGTGTACGAAGAAATCCATAGGAGATGGAGTAACATCCAAATCTGAGGAGGAAGAAATTTTTTCCTTGACTGGGAAGGGAAAGAAAGCTAAGGGCAAGAAGGCCCAAAGCAATCCAGATTCGAGCCAAAACGATGGCAAGAAGGACCTAAGAAATATAAAATATTTTTCACTGCCATGAATTTGGGCACTATGAAACAAAGTGTCTGCACAATAAGGCTTCAAGAGGAGTAGCAGGTGAATCATTTGACTCATAATTCAAATTAGACTTCACCCTGATTGCATGCATGGTGAGAAATCTAATGCGGAGTGTGTGGTATCTAAATTTAGGCTCCTTGTTTCATATGACAAGATACAAATAATTCTTTAGTAGTCTAGAGGATAAGGATCTCGAGCTACACATAGTACTTCAGGATGATGGGCAGTACAATTCTAAAGGAATTGGAATAGTAACTTTTAAGAGGGAGTTATGCTCCCATCTTCATTTGAAATATGTTATGTATGTACCTAGGTTGAAGAAGAACTTGATATCTGTAGATGTATTGGAGGATATAGGTTATGATGTTGTTTTCCGTAAGGGGAAAGCCTTTCTAAGACATGTAGCGGCCGAAAAAGTGAAACAAGTTGGAGTTAGAGTGAAAAATATCTACAAACTTAAGGTGGAGGCTTGTGTTTCACTTAGTACAAAGGAAGAAAAGGTTCAGAGTTGATATGTTGGATAACTCTGGCATAGGTGCATGGCACACTCACACCATGGGGCCTTAAAAATCATGCAGAAAATTACCACCAATATCCTGAAATGTACCATTGATCAGCATAATGTATGCAAGGGTTTCACATTGTGGAAATATGTCAAGTCCACCTTCTAGAGCCGAGATACCAAAGCTAGAGAAATCTTGGAGCAAGTCCACTCTAATATGTGTGGACCTTTTTCTACAATATTTACAACAAAACATAGGTATTATGTGATTTTTGTTGATGCATTTTCTAGAAAATGTCAAATATTCTTCATGCACAAGAAGGATGAAGTTTTATCAAAATTTTTTGAATTCAACATATTGGTTGGAAAGGAGACTGGTAAACAATTGAAAGTCCTGAGAAGTGACAATGGAGAAGAATTTGTCTCTCTCACCTTCAAGGACTTATGTGCCAAAGAGGGTATTAGAAGAGAATGGATAACACCCCATTACCCACAGCAAAATAGGGTGGTTGAAAGGAAGAAAAAAAGCATAGTGGGAGCAGCAAGATCCATGTTGCATGATCAAGGGTTTCCATTACATCTATAGGTAGAAGCATGCAACAGTGTGGTTTATTTGTAGAATAGGAGCCCTCATAAAATACTTGGTTGGATCACACCTAAAGAAGATTTCTCAAGGAGGAAGTCAGATGTATCTCATTTTCAAATTTTTGGAGCTACTATGTACTATCATGTCTCCAAGGATAGGAGGAATAAACATGAGCCTATAGCTAAGATGGGAGCCTTTATACGATACATAGAGACACCACATAATTATCAGGTGTATTTTCCCTCACTCAGGGCCATAGTAGTGAGGAGAGATGTCAAATTTGATGAGGAGAAGGTTATATGATGCTATTTAGAGTGAGAGTTGAGTATCCCACTGGAGAAGGATCTTCTAGATCCTAAGGAGGAGACTCATATAGAGGTTCAAGATGTTTTGGAGCAGCCACAAGTGGAGGAGTAGATAGGAGGCCAAGTGGCGGCACCCACAACCAAAATATTCCGAAGAGGGGAGGAAGAGAACCAAAGAAGCTGAAATATTGGTGCGAGATGCACAAGAGAATGTGGGAGATCCTATGTCTCAGTATAGGTAGAGGAGGTCACCATACACATATACTAGTTATATGGCTCTCATGGAAAAACTCATTTATACATATCCTTCTTCATTTGAGGAAGACATTTCTCAACCAATGTGGGTTAATGCCATGGTGGAGTATGAATCCATCATGAAAAAAAGTGTATGGGAGGTGGTGTCGAGACCAAAGAACAAGTCATTAGTTCATTTGTGATGGATCTACAAAGTGAAGCATGCATCTTCTAGGACCATCGAGAAGTACAAAGCTATATTTGTGGCCAAAGGCTTCTCTTAGGTAGAGGGAGTGGACTATGAGGAAAAATCTTCCCTAATGGCAAGATATTCATTGATTAGAACCATTCTTACATTAGCTGCACAGATGGGATGGAAGATCCACTAGATGGATGTGAAGACCACCTTTCCTAATGGTGTTGTTGGGAAGAAATTTACATAGAGCATCCAGAGGGATTTGAGACATATGACAGGGAAACACATATGTGTAGACTCACAAGAGCCTTTTATGGTCTCAAGCAGGTGCCCTGAGCATGGTAAACTTAGATTGGCACATATCTTAATGGATTGGGCTTCACCAAAAGTGAAGCAGATACCAATCTCTATCACATTGTGGTATATGGCAAGTTCCTTATCTTGGTATTGTATGTTGATGACTTGATACTTACATGGGATGAGCAGTTGATCCACTCTTGAAAAGAGGACCTTGCAAGATAATTTGAGATGAAGGACATGGGCTTGATGCATTACTTCCTTGGGTTGGAAGTATGGCAGGGTGATGGTGAGTTGTTTGGGAGTTAGGGGAAGTATTCCTCTGAAATAATTCATATATTTTACATGGAGAATTGCAAGCCTATGGAAACACCTCTAGCTACAAACTTGAGGAAGAAAAGTGCTTCTTCAGTAGAGGAAGTAGATGTCACCATCTACGTACATCTTGTGGGTTTCTTGATGTATCTAGTGAACACAATGCCAGACATATGCTATGCAGTTAATTAGTTGATTCAAGCCATGGTGAAGCCTACCAAGTTGTATTGGAAGGAAGTAAAGTATGTGTTGAGGTACCCCAGAGGCATCATCGAGTATGGGTTATGGTACAAGAGGATAGATGGAGTGAAGCTCCAAGGCTTCACTGATGTAGATTGGGCAAGGAGTCCACCAAATAGGAAAAGTACTTTAGGTGCTATCTTCATTAGTGAGTCTACAATTATTTCCTAGTATAGAAAGAAATAGAGGTCTGGGGCACTTAGCTAAGTATAGGTTGAATACATAGTTGTACATCAAGTAGCATGTGAGGCCATATGGATTAAATTCTTATGATGATAAAGTTATATTAAACTCTCTAAGAATATAGTGTTTCATGATAGGTCCAAGCACATTGATATCAAGTACCATCAGTGATCACTTATGAAATTGTGTGCAAAGGAGAATTACGATGCTACAGTAAACTCCAACTGAGGAGCAGGATGTGAATATCTTGAAAAAAGCATTGTCAAGAGGCAAATTTGAATTCCACATGTGCAGGATAGTGGTAGTCAAAATCCATTTCTTACTAAGAGGGAGTGTTAAAAATTGTAGCAAGAAAGGCTAAATTTGACTTTTGCCTTAGTCAAACTTAGTAATTTGATTTTCCACATTATCATGATGACTTGGATGGAAGTTAGCTAGAGTGACATGGCCTTGTCTACTAGTTAACTTAGTAAACTTGAGTTATAGGCTAGAAGTATAGTTCTACATGTAGTGATTACTAAAATTTATTAATCTAGTTCACTTATTTTCAATTGAACTTAGTTAACCAAGCTCAAGTAATTAATTGAGTCATTTGAAGGTTGGTTGAGTAGTAGAACTGTTGTTAACTCGATGATCTCTTAGTTAAACTAGTCAATTAGCTAAAAATAGCCCAGACATGCATGGAGTGGAGGAAAAGGCAGATTGTACTTTTCAATTGTATACCAGTTGGGTGTACAAGCTTGGAAGTTAAGTAGGTGAATCATTCCTTGGGAATTGCGCAAATAAATAGGAGGAAATTCCTAGCTTCTAGGAGTTAACTTCCTCAAGGATTGCAAAATGAAATAGGAGGAAATTGGGAACTTGAATTGGCCAAGTGTTGGCTAGAGCAGGACAATCAATAGGAGAACAAGTTTACAGTGCAGGTTGTGCTTCAGAATTGAAGCAAGACATTGCAATAGTTTGTCATTCTCATCTAATTAATGAAAAGAAGTGGAGGGGTTTTCCCAGTTGAGTTCCCTTGTAAGTCATTGTGTTCTTGTGATTTTGATGGTTGCATGTCATTGCATTTGTTTCTAAATTGTGATTTCCATTCCGCATAATAGTAGAGGAAATTTGTAATCTCTTGTTTTCAGTTTAAATTCATCACTAGTAGCAAATTTCTACATAATTCCAACCATTTTTTTTTATGTTGTGGTTCACGAACACTGGGTGGTCATTACATCCATGGGAAAATATGGGCAGATCGACCACGGAGGGAATATTTTAAAGCCCTTCGGCCATACTAGTAGGGCCTAAACCCAAGGGCATCGAGGAGAATTGACCCTGTGCCCTCCCAATCAACGAGGAACTTAACAATGGGGTCTCGACTAGTTGAGCTAATCATTGGGGCTTACATAATTCCAACATTGTTTTATCATATGTGCTTAATCTATTATGCTTCTCCTCAGGTTCTAATATCTTGGTAGTGTGTACTAGGACCTCCTTATGCTTTTGATCCTCCTCTAAATCCTCTGGCGATTTTCGTTTAGGCTTCGTCTTCTCCACTTATTTGTTTTTGTGTTGATCCACATCCATTATTTGGATAGCCATCTAATTTTTGTTGCTCTTAATATCACCTAGGTTTTCCAATCAATCCAAAATGGTGGGGGGGCTTGTCTTGTGCTTTTTCCTTTTTTCTTGTGCTACACCAGCAGAGTCGTATAAGTCATAGTCAATTAGTTCCCTTGTTTATTTTGTTGATTACATGTAGATCTACCACTTTTTAGGCCTACTGATTGGAAACCCTCGTCATCTTTCCCCTCCTCGCTCTTTTTCTCTTTAGCTACAGTGAGCGGGAAATATCATAATAGATGTCCATATTTTTGGCATCAATAGCATTTGAACATCACATGCTCGTAGTCTAGCAGTTCGGTCCATATTCTATCATGGTATTCCAAGTCAATGGACTTTGACAGGGGCTAGGATATATTCATATGAACATTGATCCAGGCATAAGACGCATGTCGCCTTCTCTTTGTGATCTCAGAGATCTTCACAAATTTTTTGATGGAATTCCCTATACATTTTAAAAGATCAGGTTCCCAGAAATATTCTGGTAGTGAGAACCAGTGAACCCACACTAGAGTTTCCAATAATTTCTCTTTCTTTGGGTTGTAGTATTCTTCCCATAAGTGGATGAATAAACCCACATTGTTCATGAAATATGCCCCATTCTCAAAGACCCATCTATGATTTTTTAGATTGGAAAATATAACTATAAAAAAACCTTTATCCCACAATCGCAACTCAAGCGACCCCGTAGGATTTCATTTATTCTCGATCCATTGTATAATCTCTTCTTATTTTAACCAAATTTCCATAAGTTTGCAGATGAGGGAAAGCTCCTTCATGAAATGTCTAGTTTTTTCCTATCTATTATTGGGAATAAAAATTTTGGGTTTTGGGAATCTTTTCACAAGCAACACCCTCGAGATTTTTCTTGCCATTAGACTCCCATCACTGGTGATTCCTCTGCATCCTTTCCACCATATGTTGGCCTGAAGTTCCTTCCCACTGGTCTTTGCATTCCATTCACTGCATTGTTATAGGAGGAGGGACCCGCCCATAGGGACCATCATAAGTTGCACATCCTACTCGTCATCAACAACCTCCATGTCCAATATGGAAAGTGTTGGCGTCACCCTTTTTTGAAGCCTGCAAACCTCTGTGCGAAACCCTAGCCTGTGTGAAACCCTTGTAGAGCCTACTAGCTATGGAATAGTAATATATAATAAAAAAATAATATATTAATTTAAAAGAAAATTATACTTTTATTTCTAATAAACATTAAAATATATATATATATTTAATGATCCCTATATTTTATAATCAATATATTTTACATCTTGTTGAGCTTACAAATTTTCATTTTATTTCTTAATTAAATTTTAGTAAATTTTTCAATTCAAAGTATTTAAAATCTTTCTCCATGAGGATTTTGATCGTTCTTGATCCACACTTAATTTAGACTAAAGATGGATTTACACTATTTGTGTGTGTGTTTGTGTGTGTTTTATAAGCATAGGTAATCACATTATATTAACAATGAAATGTACATAGCATACAATCTAGATAGCATGGGAGGTCTATGCCTATCACCCTTTGGAGTCCTCTACCCTTGATAGGGTAAACAAAAGACATTAATAGAAAATATTAGTTTGAGATTGTTACTTAGCATTAAAGAAGACAACATTTTTTTTATTTTTGCACTAAGTGGTACCAAGCCACCATTTGACTATAATGCCAATAAAATTTAAATTTGTAAAATCCATAAGAAACTCAGGCATCTTAAAAACCTTTGCAGGAGTAGAACTATATGAATTGAGCTTTCCTAACACCAGAGGACCTAGTGATGGCTACTTCTTAAGGATTCTCCTCAATGATGTAGCATCCATTGGGTTTGCGGAAAGGAGGATAAATCATAGGAGTTGTTGCTATGGAAGTGGTCGACTAAGGAGCAACTTCTAGATACATGTGCACAAGAGAAGGATGACCTGCAGGAGCCATAAATATGGGGGTAGAAGCAAAGCCTAGAGTAGGGAAGGAATAAGTTGAGGGGGAAACGAAGGAGGAAGAGGGGATGTTAGGAGGGAAATCGATTTTCAGGTCATGGGAGAAATGGAAGAGAGAAGTCGATGTATGTCTATGGAAAGTTGAGAGTTCTGCTATTTAGCAAATGGCACGTGATTCATACCTCTCCCATTCTTTGATCTGGCGAGAAAGAAAATTAGGAAGAGCCCATAGCATATTCCTCTCTTGACTAGTCACCTCTGCTTCAAGATCAAGGACTTGATGACAGATGTGAGGGGAGATGGTGTTTTCTAATAGAACCAATTCTACATTTTCATCAAAGTTCATTGGGTGGAACCCTCTTCCCCTACCATGGTTGGTGGATTGACCTCTACCATGCTCATGACTCATGACTGAGCTACCAAGGTTAGCAGGCTAGGAGTATGGCACATGTGAGGTTGTGTGAGCTGAAGCAAGGTAGGAAAATAGAAGATTCTAGGCTCGAAGTAGTGGAACATGAGGGAAGTAGCAACTGGAGGCCATAGTGCGAGGTAATGAACCCAGCGGAGTGGTAGGTGAAACATCAAGGCGAGTAACCTACGAGATAAAACGGATGAGACCCAAGGTGGTAGTTTTAAGAAGCATCACAACCAGTTGTAGTATAAAGGGGAGGATGGTTTCCAAATGGAGGGTGTCGTCAATCCACTGTAGAGTAGGTAATTGATCTAGAACTAGCACCCGGATCCAGGGATTTATATATGTGTTAGTGTCAACTCTATCTTAATTACAAAATTAATTACATATCTACCTCATATCAAATAACATTGTTAGGCCCCTATACTACTAGTGTAACCCCTTATTGTTATTAGTACAACCCCCTTATTATATTGATGTAGCCATGTAGTGCCCATATTGTCACTATTGTGCC